>CAJQZN010027781.1:0-22861 GCA_907164685.1 Colias eurytheme | reverse complement strand
GGATCAATATCTACAAGAAAGTCCGCGATACCATATGTCCATCTTCAATAGTTATGTTACTACAACAACTTTTTTACGTTTTCAAAGTAAATAGAAGTGCCGACAGTAATCAAACCATGTTATCGATACACATATATTAATCCTTATCCCGTTAAATGATGTTTTATTATAGACTGTTTCAATACCAGCAAAATACTTTTTAAATGAAAAGAATTGGATATTCCATTCAAAAGATATAACGAATTTTTAAAAGTGTCAATCTACAGAAAATAGTAGGTATACTGTTCGAGCAAGCCGTAGTGCGGGGGTCATGGAGGAATTCTACCAATATGCGTCTTGACGGAACACAGTGGGGTTTTGGTCGGTAGGAATCCGACATAACCCACGGCCCCTCCCCTGGAGGCCGTGGGTATCTATGAAAGATTTCCCCACTAAAACAAAAAAAAAGGCCGTAGTGCGGGACGGGGTAAAGGTGATTATCATGTGATTAAAAATTAAACCTATAGTCCGACCTATAGTAGACTTTTCACTGTAACGATATCGCTATCTATGCGGATGAAACCGCAGGGCATTGCTAGTAATTATAATAATAGTGGTGCCTAGATGAAAAAAAAGGATGAAATAAAAGAAAGGATGAAGTATAAGCCTTTTTTATCTAAAACACAAATAAAATTTATGTTCAATAGCTATTTACAGAAAAGCAAATAGCCTTTTTCGTCAGTAGCGATAATCTTTTCTTCAATGTATACGTATATTCAACATCATTTTTGCAAACAAACATTTTTGCCATCACGATTTCATTGTATATAATAAATAGATATATGTATTTGTTAATTATATGCACTGTGTGGATTTAAATATAAAATTAATCAAGTATTTACCCAAATCGAAATTAATAAAATAACCGTTCTATTTTCAATAATCGTATCTACATGATAATCTTTGAACACAGTGTACGCTAGCTTTGTCACACTAGTGATTGAAGCAATGTTTTATCCCTTTCATTATTTCAATACACGTGTCAAGCAAGTGTCATTAATAAAGAATTGTAAATTGTTATTTTTACTCTTAAACTGTAATAATTTAATATATTTTGCTGTGATATGATATTCCTTTATCTTTCTTTATTTTTTTGCACGAATACGTGCACTTTCTGAACACACAGGAAGGCATTTTCGACAACTTTAATGTACCTATAGGCACATGCGCTCACTGGGACCGGTGACAATCTGACTGATTGCATTGGTCCCAAATAGGACCAATTCACGGAATCAGTTTTGGTGCGTTGATGACGTATCTACCTCTTGTTTCTATATATAATATCATTGAGTAAATAGATATAGTTGAATTAATAATTGTTTAATAATAGTTTCAATATGCATTTTTTCTATAAGAAGCAGCTGTAATCTGTATACATATTTTTTATGGATTTAAGAACGTATTAAATACGATATACAAAGTATTGGTGGGAACAAGGTGGGAACATTATTCTTCAAAATAATATCTGCAATGCAAGATTATGTTCGATATTTATATAATTTTTTTTAATCATCTATATATATAATAAAACTAAGTCGATAAAATGTGCGTGCCGATAAAACTTAAAAAGGAGTCCCGACACGATAAAGGGACTTATGTGGTGTGATAGCCCTTTATCCCCCCTCGAACAAGAAAGTTCCCGTTTTAATCTAAAGGGCATGTTTTTAAAGATATAAGGGACTTTCCGACCCTTCAACTTGGAAATTAAGTGCAGTGGCGCCATCTGTTATCGAATATTTGAACTTCGGAGACTATATTACACTCCAATAGACATAGTGTGTAGTCTCCATAGTTGTGAGCCATTGCAGCATGTGTAGTAGTGGCGCGAAATTTAAAATTCCAATTTTAATAAAATCTTAAATTTAAATTTTGTGTATTTATACGTCATTATTTAACGTATATTTTGGAGTTAAAGCGACATAATTTTAGTTATCCAAATTAATTATCAAACTATTAAAAAATTTAGGTTTTTAAATTTCGCGCCTTTACTACATACGCTACCGCTACAGAAGCTAGAAAGTTCCCGTTTTAATCTAAGGGCGTGTTTCTAAAGATATAAGGAACTTTCCAACCCTACATAGTGGCGCCATCTGTTATCGAATATTTGAACTTCATTCAGGACAACGATTGTTTGGGTTGCATTTCCAAAAGCGTTGGGAGCAAATTTCAATAAAGTCTTAAATTTAATTTGTTGCTATAATAAAGTTATTAAATTTTGTGTATTTGTACGTCATTAGCTAACTTATATTTTGGAGTTAAAGCGACATAATTTTAGTTATCCAAATTAGTTCTCAAAACCTTAAAAAATTTAGGTTTTAAAATTTCGCGCTTTTAGTACAAATGCTACCGCTATAGAACCTTTTATTATGGCGGACGATAGTGACCAGAATACTCTAGAAGGTGTGAGAGAGAAAATATTTTCAAATTTTCTCGAATATTCTAGAGCCTAGCTCTCTGAATATATAAGAGCCCGGTGTCGCTCACCAGAGTTAGTTTAATTTGAACAGCGAAACGAGCGATTTCAAAACGAAAATAAGAGAAGTTATCTGTGAGCCTTTATTTAGAAGTATCACGTGTGAGTATTTTTAATAGTGTGTTTAATTAACTCTCGATTTTGAAACGAAATAGAAATAAGTTATTTGTGGGTTTTTTTCGTGAAATTTCCCTATAATATTAACAACATGTAACCCATCAAACCCAAAACAGCTATGGGACTCTTTCAAAAGGAGTATGAGTGATGATATATTGTACCAAGTCCGACAAGCTAATCCTGAACTGACTATAGAATTCAATGACGAGATCTTCAATGAAACACTCATTCGCTTAGAAGATAAATGTTTAGCAATAAATAATCAAGCCTAAGTAGAACTTGGAATGCCAGCACCACAAAGAAATGCTTTTAGTGTGCTAAACTACGAAATTATGAAGGAAAAAAGTTACAACATCAATCAACTACTTGAATACAATGCTCACAACTCTCAATGACAATAAAAAAAAAGTTTACGACGTTATAATGAGCCGGATAAATAACGATATTGGTGGAATTATTTACTTGGACGCACCAGGAGGCACCGGTAAAACGTTTCTCATAAATCTAATACTGGCGGAAATACGTGCTAAAAAACTCATCGCACTGGCACTAGCATCATCTGGCATTGCAGCCACACTTATGGAAGGAGGACGATCTGCCCATTCTGCCTTACAACTACCATTGAATATAGCCGAACAACAATTCCCGGTATGTAAAATTTCAGGAAAATCTGGACGTGGTAAATTCTAAAACAAGCTAAAATTTTCATCTGGGATGAATGCACCATGGCCCATAAAAAATTTATAGAAGCCATGGACAGAACATTACAAGAATTGCGATAAAACTCTGAAATAATGGGAGGAGCTCTACTCATACTCTCAGGAGATTTTCGACAAACACTTCCAGTTATTCCCAAGACAACATGAGAAGACGATATCAATGCATGCTTGAAAAAATCACATCTCTGGCTACAAGTCCAAATACTGCAATTAACAAAAAACATGAGAGTTGAATTATCAAGAGATGAAACAACAGCACAATTTGCTAAAATACAAATCGGCGAAGGTACATATCCTACTGACCAAACGACCGGCCTCATTGAACTTAACAGTGATTTCTGTAATATAGCCACTACTGAAGACGAACTAATCGACAAAATTTATCCAAATATTATTCAGAACTATACTAATGCAGAGTGGTTATTTCAAAGAGCAATTTTGGCCACTAAAAATAATATTGTTGACGATATCAATTTTAATATTCTGAAGAAAATACCTGATGAAGAGAAAATATATAAATCGATCGACACGATGGTATCTATTGAAGAAAGTGTCAACTTCCTCACTGAATTTCTAAACTCTTTACAAGTACCAGGAATGCCATTACACTGCCTTCGTCTGAAAATTGGAACTCCAATCATACTACTCAGAAATCTCAACTCCCCAAAATTATGTAATGGAACTAGAATGATCGTAAAACAGCTATCGAATAATATCATTGAAGCTGAACTTATTTCTGGAAAGACCAAAGGACAGACAGTATTTATACCTAGAATACCACTGATCTCTTCGGAATTGACTGTAGTTTCCAATAAAATTAACCTTTAGTTTTACAATTAACAAAGCGCAAGGACAAACTTTAAAATATTGTGGCATTAACCTCAAAGAATCCTGCTTCTCTCACGGTCAGCTATATGTAGCTTGCTTCAAGAGTAGGAAATCCGAAAAATTTATGTATATATACTCCGGACAATAAAATGAAAAATGTTGTTTATAAACAAGTATTGTAAATAATGAGAAAACGTTTTCAATAAATTTTTTTTTTACTTTTTACGTCATAGTTTATTTTTTTATTTCGACTCTACCACGTCATCTCATATCAACTCCCGGGCGAAGCCGGGTTTTTTAGCTAGTAAGTAATAAAACAGTTTTTAATGAGGTAGGTACCTACTAATTGATAAGGCTTGTCACGTGAGACTGTCTTCGTTCAGACTGTGTTCGTCTTGTTTTCATTGTAATCATTTTGATTGTACTATCGGGCTTTGAATAACAACAAATATATTACACATAAGGGAACAAATCAATTAGTGAAGAAAACAATGAAGTTATAGATGTTTGATTATTTATTTCATCGTCTTACATTCGAATTCAATTTTATTGTCAGAGAGCAGTTCAACATTTTAGGGAATTATTTAGGGTTAACGTCACATTATGAAGATTTTCAAATTAATACTGATACATGTTTGCGTAGATATTGATAATAATTAAAATTACTTGTTTTCCATAGTTTGATACAACGCTCTGCAAGTTTCTGAAGCGATTTCGCAGAGAGCAAATACAGCGCGTTCATTGGTATCGTATTCTGAAAAATAAAGAAAATTATTTATGTAATTACTTACTGTTAATAAGGGATTTTAAATTCATTTAGTTTAATACATTTTGGTAAGCAGATAAGAGAATTCGATTTTTTAACGCATAAAACTGAATTTATACAAAATATATGGGCAATTTTCAATTTCTTTAAGTTTCAGTAAATGTATTGAAAATATAACTCATTAAATCGAAGACAGTGGTTAACTTGACGTAAAATAAACTTGTGACTTGTTATAGGTCTACCAGAATCTGATGGCATATATTTTATATTTAAGAAATAAAAGATTTTCATGTGGCAACTTATTTGACAACTATCAAATTGGTTGTCAAATTATTTGTCTTTTTTGCAGTTGATGAATAATTTTTAGAATTTTGTCTAAATAATCTTCGAAAATGTCGAAAAAGCCGCTGCGATCACAAGCAAGTGGTGATGTTTATAATGTGTATAGAAAAACATTCGATGGATAAGGGTCAAACACATCACAATTTTCAATTTTGAAGATTTTATTGGTAAATTGGACTTACCCGTTTTGATACTTAAAATTAAAAAAAAAATTATATGTAGGTAACTGTAATATTGTTTGTTGATTACAATATAATTTTATGAAAACTTAATACAGGAGTTTCCAATACGGCTATTCTTCAAGTCCAAGCTGTCCAAGTCAATTTTATAATGTGTGTATCTGTTAATACTTACGAAAATAAACATAGTTTTATTTTATTTTTATTTTATTTCATAAAAAATTATAAGCAGTTTTGATCTACATCATCATTATATCGATATTTTCACATGGTAATGACTAATGAATATACAATTATAGGTATGTGTAAATAATAATATGTATTACCTGTATAAAAGTAATATGTATAATTGTATATTATACATGTAAGTATGTACGGATAATGTACCTACATAATATTAAGTGGATATCTCATTATTAAGTACAGTATTGTCCACTTATGCAATGTGACTAATGATATTGAGGACAAAATAAAAAATAAGCAGTATCAAGATCGTTCAGTCCATTTTCCCCAGGGTTGCACACTCAAAATTTTAATTTCCCTAATTGCCATCAGATTCTGGTTTACCTATAGTTTCGATAACTCTATGTAAATAATTTATGACAGGACATAGACTATAAATAAATAAAAACTTACCAACATACGATGTTCTTTTGCCAAAAATAGAGCCGTTAAAAGGTAGTTTCTTGTAAGTAGCATCGCTGTAGTTAATGAAGCATACAAGAGCAATAAGGCCAAAGAAGACGATAGAACGCATCATGATGCTGAAAAAAAAATGAGGGTAGTTATAATTTTGACACATAGTTCAAGAGTTGGAGAATTATTAAAACATTGGATTTTTCTTACGTTAGTAATGTGTAATCTAAATAACTAAATAACAATTTACTACTGTATAAAAGACGGAAGGAAGGGTCGGTTAATAATTTTTAAACAAAAAAAGCAGTCGAATTCAGAACCTCCCGTTCCTTTTGAAGTCGATTTAAAAGTAAAAGCACTACATTACATTAATTTACTACGAGTAAAAAACTATTGTACCTACAATATTACCACAGATAATTAATACTAGATACTAGAAAATAATATTACCTTTTGGTTAGTGAAGATGAAGTTATGATGTAGAAACTGCTTTGTTGGAGCCAGGAATAGATGTGATACAAATTTCTATCATCCCCCAGTATTTATACTTCAAACCTCTTGCAGGAATACTCTATAATTCGATTGATATTGCATCAAGAACTTGATTATAGCTTAATTCTGCTATAACTACATTTTGTTAGAAAATCGAGTCAACTATATTGTTTGCGTGAAAACCTTATTGAAATAGACTTCGTTTTGTATAATAGGCGAATAAAGATACACTTAAATAAAATAGTATACGGTTTACGTAGATTTTTATGTAACATTTAAAAAACAGAATTAAGAAATACGAATATTAATTCGCGGTTTCATCTATAGGTAGTCTAAAACCATCGCTATTCATTGATGAAAACATAATGAAATTCGGTGAAATAATTTTTGAATTTACCGTGAAAAGACGGACGGACAGTCGCCGCGTAGGATTTTTTTAAAGTAAAGAATATAATATAACATACTTAATTCGTATACATGACTTTCGCACATTTAAAAGTATCATTAATTAAAACTTGTGCATAAAATTGTGTTATATTTAACAAACTACCTACACTTTCCTTAAAAAAATAAACCGCAAAAGGGATCATCGGTTTGGAAGGTAGGCCGTAGAATGCTGTAATAAACTCTTTTGAGGGTATCATGAAGTAGATGATATTTTTGTTTCCGTGCAATATTTTCATATAGATATATTAAGTTTCTAGCAAAATCTAACATTTCCATATACATATTTGATACGATGCGATATTGCAAATGGCATCCTCTAACATTTATCCATCCCATCATGCACTAATAGAGATCTAATCCCCGGAGATTTTCGTTGATCATACAGAATATGCGGTTACTATCCAATAATCCTTTAATTGAGTGGACAGCCGCCATGTTGGAATATCCATTTTGAAGGTATAAAACGGCGGGAAAACCCTCTCTCAACATCAGTTGACAAAGCACTTTCAGTGTTACCAGATACAAAAGCTTACTAAAAGTTTAAAGGTATTATAAGTATAAATGCTTATTTTTTGTTTTAATCTTGATGGTTGTAAGTTATTGTAGTTTTATACTTATATTTAATCCTTTTTAACAGTTTTATATTTTTAAAGTGATTTTTATTTGTCATATTTCTACATAGAGCCTTTGTTCCTTCCATTTTTTTAAGAATAATTCAACTATATAGTTACATTTTTATTACCGCTTATTGCTCTCACTATATACACGATAACTGTCCACCTACAATTATTTTTTCATGCAATTTTTGTTTAGAGTTTTTTTAAGCTATTGCATAGCTTCTATTGCGGGCCTTGAGCGCGGGGACCTAATCCAGAAATTGCGTAACGAAAAAACCTGAAAGCTTTACCGCGGCAGTCCCCGAGTGCCACACGTCTTTTTTTATATTATTAAACTTTGGTGTTTTTGGTTAACTGGTGCGATGCAGGTGCGATATTTCATGCACCGATAGGCATTGAATATATTAAAATTACGATCCTAGCTACAGTATATAGGTAGATAATATCTACCTACTATAAATATAATATGAAATATATTATACTAGCTTACCGCCCGCCGCTTCGCCCCCTTCGTCTAAAACCTAATAAATTATATACTAAAACCTTCCTCTTGAATCACTCTATCTATTAAAAAAACCGCATCAAAATCCATTGCGTAGTTTTAAAGATTTAAGCATACAAGGGACATAGGGAAATAGGGACAGAGAAAGCGACTTTTTTATACAATGTAGTGATTTCATATCAATAAGGCAGCGAAAGAAATGTCTTTTTGATTTTTCGATAGTTTTCAGTTATAAATAATTTTATTTCATTTCAGATGGCCGCATCAACAGTTCAATGCACCGTATTGTTAGTTATTTTGGCTCTACTTTGCCTCATACAAATAAGCGAAGCCAACTACAAAAATGCACCAATGAACGGAATCATGTTTGGCAAGAGAGGACCATCTGGTGAGTCTTTTTTATTTATCCTTTTTTTTTGGTAACGGGGAGGAAATCTTCTAAAGATACTCTCTTTTGGGGAAAAAAAGAGTACACTAAGACCTCCTCGACGGCCAAACCAAATGCATGGTAGCGGGGACTCCGCATGGGCGTAGCCACGGTGGGGCAGGGTGGGGCACTTGCCCCACCCTGGCTCTGACCTGGAAGGTACCTAACCAAATCTAAAAATCGAAATTATCTAGGTACTGACTACAAAACTTAATATCCGTTAAAAAATTCTCACTCTAAAGTTGTCAGTCGACACAAAAAATGCGATCTAAACAAAAAGCTTGCGCTTCTATGTTACATGATCCATTTTAAGGCAAAAAATATTGGGAATTTTTTGTAGGTAGTAAAATTTTACATCTTTTATACCTTGTAAACTTTTTGTAAAACTTTCCGTTTACGATTTATGGCCTATTTGGCCTTTGGCAAGTAACTCTTTAAATATTGGATTAATCAATGAAATGCATAGGCATTAATAAACATATGCATTATCCATTTATTAAGATTACTTTATTTGAAACTTTTTTTTCTAATGCTTTTTGAGTTATTTAACGTTTGGCGATAAATAGTAAATTTCAAGGTACCTATGTATGTTTCGTATATAATATTTCGTACAACTAAATAATATTGAGTAAGTAATTATTTCATATTCAGATGCAAGAATAAATTTAAAAGGAAAGTATTTTAAAAAATGTATTAAAAATTTTCTATAAGAAAAAAAATCAAAAATTTTGCCGTTTCGGAAACGGTGAAAATCCACTTGCATTGGAAATTTCTTCTTCGTTTTTATTACATCCGTAAAAAAACTTTTGGCCTGCCACGTCAACCGCCGAGCGGCGGCATTTCTACATTATACGTGGAACAACTCAAAAAATATGAGCACTAGAAAAAAAATTCAAACAAAACTTGTAGAGAATAAAGTGACCTAAAAACTATGTACATACATGCATTTTATTCATTAATCCAATATTTGAACGATCAACCGGTTCATCAAATATAGGCCATAAACCGTAAATAGTAAGTGTTACAAAAAAATTTACACGGTATAAAATATGCTAAATTTTACTTTCTACAAAAAAGTCTAAGCAACTTTTGCCCTAAAGTGGATAGTTTTCGAGATATCGGTCAAAAACTATAAGATTACGAGCAATGCTCCACCTGGATCTGTCTGCATTTTGTGTTTTTATGGTCAATAAGTGACCATTAACCTAAAACAAACATGAAATCGGAAGTGCAAGGTTTTGCTTTATTTACTGAGTTATTTAAAATGGTTTATTTTTCTATTTACATAGACCTATATTTTATGGTAATAAGGAATCATATTATTGTATTAGACAGATAAACTACATCTATACTTCTATACTAATATTATAAAGAGGAAAGGTTTGTATGTATGTATGGTTTTCACGCATAAACCACTGGACCAATTTTGATGAAATTTGGCACAGATAATCTTTAGACCCTGAGGAAGAACATAGGCTACCTTTTATTACGAAATATGTACCACGGGCGAAGCCGGGGCGGACCGCTAGTATAGGAATTAAATTTGCAAAATAAACGGCTGTAGGTATCTTTTGTTTGTTTTGATTTATATTCATTATTATTTCAGCTTGATACCGCCACGCGTTCTTGAAAAAAAAGGTATTTTCAGACAGACAGACGCACAACAAAGTTTGCCTGTCGGTTTGTCTGTCAACACACTTTTTCTCAGGAACGCGTAGAGTTATCAAGCTGAAATTTATATCGAATACCTACTCAAGTCTACGGTCTCTTAAAGCTGTAAAAAAATCAAACTTATAAGCCAACGCGATCAAAAGATACAGCCATTTTATGCTACAAATTATCGCAAATTTCGACATTCGCAAGGGCATCAAAACCTACATTGTACTTCCCGTGAACACAGAGTCTTGAAATTTGGTTAAAAACATGTCTTATAGCACAGATAAAGGAAAATTACTAAAACATACATTTTAGAGTTACAACATAATAAAAAGTAGGTTTGTTCGGAGCCCTCGGTGCGCGAGTCCGACTCGCACTTGGCCGGTTTTTTTTGCCCCACCCTGTGCCTATGGCTAGCTACGCCCATGGGACTCCGGGATCTCTCGTAGAACGCACCAGAGCTTATTTTTCCTTTCGAGCTTTATTTATCCTAGTAGTACTACAGAAATACCTATTTATGATACAAATACAGACAAACAAAAGTTTTTCATTTAGGTAATTGAAGACGATACTTAATATTTAACGTTGTAAAATATGTGTTATATCAAAAAAATCGCATCATATATAAATATTTAAGCATAATATTATAATACTGTGATAATATCTTTACACATCTATTAAAAAAGTTTGATAAATTGATAATAATCACACACCACAGTATATTTTAAGTTTTGAGCTGAAAACAATCTTTCATGTTACGTGTAGGTACGTAATATAGAGATTAAATCATTAGTAAGCTGTAAATAAGGAAATGTCCACATAAACCCACCGTAAGACAGTTAACAAGTAAGAATTTACGTAAATCACTACTTGTGTATCAAATATGCGAGGGTAGCATTGATATGTATTCGTAGGTCTTCGCTTACTTTGCTTGGAATTAACATACGACACAAATTCACAAAGCGTGAATTGTATAATATTTATATGACTTTCTCAGCCATTAATATGAGTACATCATTACCTTATTTCCTATATTATATGTATATTGTATACATATAAAGAACGCATATCAAAACGTTTAAACACGTATAACTCTCATAAATGAATTGTGTAAAAAAACTCAATCAATATTGAAATAGCAAATAAGCAAACACGAATTCAAGCCTAACATGCTGTGATATTACTCGTATTGTTATAATAAATTGAAAAAAAAGCTAAAACCAGTTGCAATGTAAAAGGTTATTGTAAATCTACCTATGTCGTGGATTTTTTGTTGATTTTGGCAATTAACTTGGTGTTATCTATTCATATCGTCCTTACCGATTGTCGTCTACCATATTTTTTGTTTATTAATATATATTTTTTATTCTAGACTACGAAAACAGAGGCAAAGCATTTACTGCCCTCTGTGAGATTGCTACAGAAGCTTGCCAGACTTGGTTCCCATCTCCGGAAAACAAATAAGTTTACAACATAATTATGATTTAGTTTACGCTTTTACTATGAAATCTAGCGAATATACGCCTTTATAGACTGTAGTTATTTATTCAGCAATGTTTTATCAATAAAATAAAGAATTATGGACTGAAAACAACTTGTATTATTCATTCATTATATTAACTATCCAACCTTCGTACTAAAGCAAGCTTTACTTGTTATCCAGGCTTTACTGGTGATGTCAGGTGTAATTAGGATAATAATCGGATTCCAGATTGTAAATTTTTGCTACCATCTAAATAAGTACATATCATATTTCAGTATACCTACATATTTCATACATAGTAGTAGTTGTATACGTAGTCTATTATTATTAGTCTGTGGTAGTAGTATTTTCATTTTCATTTCATTAAATTGGATGGTTCAAAAATCCTTGCGGAAGTTATTGCCCTTTTATTGCCTATATGCCGTTTTGTATTGAAATTAAACGACCTATTATTTTTTATTCACAAAGTTGTAGTTGACACCTACATTTTACAACCAGATATTCAACACAAACTATAAGTTCCTTGTTTTACTAATAATGAAACCGGTTTAATTCATAGAAATTCTTTAATTATTAAAAATACGCTCGCTCATAAAACCTTGAACCAGTGAAGGTACGTTTTAATAAAATAACTTCATATTATATCAATATTCCGATAGATGGCAGTTTTTTCATTCTCTGTATTTATGCTCTACAATCTCCTTCCCCATTTGACCTAATTATTTTTTATAGATCTAGCAACACCGTGGGAATAATTAGATAGAAAGATTATGAATCTCAGATGTATTACGTATTCGTTATGAGTATGTTTTCTGTATATTTTATGCAGCTTACATTTCCTTAAACGAACAATTATTCTCACGCGATGACGATTTCTCTGTATTTCCTACCACATAATTATTTACCTCGATTGTTGGAAGAGTGTAGGTGTCCACTCTTGAAGTATTGATAAAATCATTTGACAGATGTCAACAACGCAGTGACGTTTCGCAATTTACATCGAAAAATTAGCAAATTTCGAATCTACCTTATTTTTTAAAATGGATTTAATAAGTTCCGACCTCGTGGTGAAATAATGTGAAAGTTAATTAACTGTAAGAAAAAAATATCAATTAAGAAAAACCACAATGACGACGAAGGAATTATACACGAAGGTAAAATCATTTTTTTTTCATTTTGCTCCTTTAAAATTTTGTTTTGGTAAATGTTTTTGAAAAAAGTCATTTGAATTTAGAACATGTTAATTAAGTAACAACATCGCAAGTTTCCTTATACAAAAAAATGCATAAGCCACAAAAAAGATGTAATCACTCTCACTATCTATGTCAAAAGTATGAAATCATATTGTTAACATGTTATGATTATGAATAATTCATACGTTTTAATCTCTGTAAAAAATGCAATGAAATCTGGTAATAGCCATGATTACTCTCCAATAAAATTATTGTTTTTGTTTATACCCTGTTATTAAAAAAAAAATCCAATAATTGAGTATTATTGTAATGCTTAAAATTTTTAAATGTTATTAGATAAGTAATAAAAGCGATAATTACACGTTTCTCTTCATTCTCGTGTTATTTCTTTAAACTGGTTCTTTTATTAAATAATCCAATTAGAATCTTAGTGACATGAGCTTGAGTCGCTTGAAAATAAATTGTGTCATTGGATTTTATTTAATTTCTATTGATTGTTTTATTTTTTTATTTCAAATTTAGAATATTTTTTGTACTCATTGAAACTTGATTTCAAAAAAGACTTTTTTTTCATGGCTTCCTACTATCCGAATAAAATATAAAAAATAACCGAAATAAATTTTTGCACAAATAATAAATCTGATTTAATTTAATGAGAGTAGTAATATAATACAAATGATAAGAATAAAATGTTACATAACACTTATAAAAATAACTCTAAAATAATATGCTAATTAGAATCCACTTAGTCTTTTTTCCTTATTGCTTATAAGACATTGTTTTGATTTATAAATTATCTGCATACTAACCACTATTATAAACCAACATTATTTTGATAGTTAAAGATATATCCAGGATGTGCGAACACATCTTCTCTAGAACATTATTACTTCAAGTTCTATCTTTAACATCAAGACGTTATTTATCTATCGACAATTGTCCAACTAGTTGAACTATCTACAAACAATAACACAGAGTTTGTTGATATGTTTTTAATTGTGAAGATGTGTATCCCTTTGTGCTGTAGAATGCATTTTATTTATTTTTAATGATCAATTACTGTTTCCATAAACTACATTACATAATCTCTTTTGAATTCAAAGATCAAATGATATTACACATTAGCTGCGCTGCGCGGTTTCACCCACGTGGCTCCCCTCCTGTTGGTCTTAGCGTGATGATATATAGCCTATAGCCTTCCTCGATAAATGGGCTATCTAACACCGAAAGAAATTTTCAAATCGGACCAGTAGTTTCTAAGATTAGTGCGTTCAAACAAACAAACTCTTCAGCTTTATAATATTAGTATAGATTAACCACAAAACAAACTAATGGTATTCAAATAACCTTTATGTGTATGTTTTTAATACCTTAAACCACTTAACAGTTCAAATTTATTCAAATTGCCAGCCCTATTTAAATTTTTTATGTCTTATGTTCTTGAAGTGGGTTTATTATTAAAAATTATGGTATAATATCCCACTTGTTTCAAACAACTATATTCATAGTATTTTATTCTGTGATTTTATTGTATGTGTGTATTAAATACATTTATAAATTCCATTGAGATAATATTACTACGTATGGAGGAGACACCACGAACAAAATCTGTGCGCCATTTTTTTGCTCTAACTAAGTTTTAAAAAAGGTTTAAAGGTTTAAATTTAGTTAGGTACTTAACGATGAAAGTTATTCCTTTGCATTTTTCCGTATTATTTGTATTATTTGTGCAATATCGTAACACACACGAAGGCATGTTTGATGCGTTTCACTTTAAAACCATTAAAAAATACCGCTCAACATACGTCACATGACGTATGTTGAGTGGAACATAAGTGATGTAGGCGGTGTCGTCTCCTATTAATATTATCTCAATGATAAATTCAATATTTTAATGGATTTTAAACGCAATTTATTCATTATATTTATTTATTATCCCATCACACAAACTTTGCAGTGAGCGTGATCCTGGGTCTCACATTAAAATCTTTAATTTCTAAACTATATTCATATTAACCTCTCAACCACCGAGCGGCCAGATCCGACCGCGACACAATAGATTTTCTATTGTGTCTGTGATTCCGGGGCCTGATGGATTAATATGTGAAATGATTGTGTAATTTATATTTAATTTATATCTTCTTATATATAAAAATGAATCGCAAAATGTGTTGGTAAGCGCATAACTCGAGAACGGCTGAACCGATTTCGATAATTCTTTTTTTATTATATTCCTTGAAGTACGAGGATGGTTTTTACGTAGAGAAAACGTAAATAATAAATATGTACCACGGGCGAAGCCGGGGCGGACCGCTAGTTTAGTATAAAATGAAGTTTACATAGAAATTTGTTACAAACTCAACTCAAACTCAAACATTTATTTATTCAATTAGACTTGTAGAAGCACTTTTGAAACGTCATTACACATCTTTAACATTTACCACACATGCTGCAAAGTACAGTAAATCTTAATACTCACCAAGTAACTGAATCAATATGAAAGTATTTTTATCAAGATTCGAATTCTATGATAGTCAACAATCGCACAAAATTTTTCTACTATTGTTTTTTTAATTCAAAGTGTATGTGTTATTGTGAAATAATATTTATCAAGTATGTATTTAATTACAAACCCCAGTCCCCAGGATTTTTGGAGTCCCCAAAATAAAACCAAATTTACTTTAAAACTACATTTTAATTCAAATTCAACTTTTACACCCATTTCTGCATGATGCAGACCGGAGTTATGGAATCATTATACAATTTTAATAATTATTCTTGAGAAACCTTAAAAACTAATACAGCAAAACCACTCCCACATTCCGTTCCCATGCGAACCGCATAGTCAGCAGTTTGCTGTGAAGGCCAGGCCGTAACATATTATACAAAGGAAGATTATATAAATAGAAAATTAATTAAGATAAATAAAACACTAAATAGGTACATTTTAATGTGATTGAACTTTAGCAATATAAACAATAAGTAGTAAAATAAATATACAAAGTATATAACAAGACGTGTTATTGACCTTTATATTAACTGTCATGCTTATATTAAAAACAACTTGAAAGAATTTAAATTAGAAATATGAAAAAGAGAATTTAAATCCAACAATTAAAATAACAAATTCATAACCTCATTTGTTTTAAGAGTGTTGGTTAAATAATATATTCTAATAAGAATAATAAAATATATTATCTGCAACATTAGAATGATAATTATCCGTAAATTGTAAAAAATACTTAAATATTCGTAGACACAATAATGTGTTAAATAACTGTAAATTTCAATTTGTATGTAATTCTCTTAAATCTAAACAAGTAATTATTTAAAACTTGAGATTTGTATGCAAAATTTTTTAAGTAGCTATATTCATTGTTTACAATTAAAAAATGTTGAGTTTTCCGACTTAAAAATTGTATGTCATGTACTTTCCAAAGAAATATTTTTCGATTATTTGGTTGTACCATAATGTACTATTTCTGGATGCATGAACTATGCAACACAACAATAATTAAGTATTCAATTTAATCATTTCATCAATTAAGTATTTTTGAAATTAAAGCTTGTTAACTGGCCAAGTGCGGGTTGGCTGATTACATGTCGTCGAACTTTTGATTCTTGGCATCCAAGATTCCAATGGTCTCTTCGCAATGGGCAGCGTTGGCCCAACAAAAGATCGTAGACGTTTAGCGCCCTTACGGCAATTATGAATAAACATCTACAATGATCGATCTACAATTAGGAGCTCTACACTATTGCGATTGCTTCTACTCGCCCAACGCTGCCCATTGTGAGGAGCCACAAGATGTTCTTGTAATTTATAGTAGACTAGCGGTCCGCCCCGGCTTCGCCCGTGGTACCTACATGTTTAAACTATCCTATCTCTCAAGTTGGATCGAACTGCACATGGTGTGCAAATTTAATTACAATCGGTTAAGTGGTTTAGGAGTCCATTGAGAACAAACATTGTGACACGAGATTTATATATATTAAGATTTTTAACCAATATATTCTACGTTCCAGGGAGCCCGAGTATGGGTGGAGCACCCGATAAAGGTGTGGGAGGGCGCCACTGTCACCAGCGATTATCGGTCTGGAGTTGTCATCGTCCAGATAGATGATACCAATGAAATACGGCAAATAAAGGTAAGAGAAAAAAAATATACTCTTTTTGATTATTGACAGAATTTTATACATATTTGAGGCAGTACGGTGAAGATGTATCACGCTTTGTGATCGTGTTTTTTCTATTCTTTATAAAAATCTTTTACGCATTTAAATTTAAAAAATAATGAATTTATAAAATTTGAGGAGGATCGTAAGAAGTGTCCAATTAGATGTATGCAAGTATGCAGCATTTTATGCCAAACTTATGTTTTGCTTATCTGCTTATTCACGGAAGGAAGTCAAATAATACACTATTAATATTAATGTAGGTATTAAATACGTGATTTAGCGTGATTTTATCCTTTTTATCCAATACATAGGAAGTAAAAGCAGTCTATAATAAATTCTC
The DNA here is from genome assembly GCA_907164685.1 of Colias eurytheme. Lineage (NCBI taxonomy): Eukaryota > Metazoa > Arthropoda > Insecta > Lepidoptera > Pieridae > Colias > Colias eurytheme. The sequence goes on along the minus strand of CAJQZN010027781.1, from coordinate 5,426 downwards.
TTTTTGGTGGCTGAACTATGAAACACCTGAACCATTTTTTCCGGAATCTTGTTACCTATTATAAGTTAGTTTTCTACGGTGTTAATAGGCTGTTAGCTGTAGAACTTTTTTTGTAAAAAACACTTCGTTTGCTCATAAAAATCTCATACACATCAATCGAAATCCAATTTCCTGATTATAACTTCTATTAGGATAAGTTCCCTGTATTAATTTTTAAACCACATCTTTAACAAGGTTATTTCAAAGACCTTCGTGGTGTACCATTGTGGTTTTCTAGCCTTAGGTGTGAATGCTCGTAATTATATCCTTTTTAACAATAGTATATTTTAATTTTTCATTATCTGTGGTAGTGTGGACACGGACTTTACGCGGGAAATATTTAAATGGTTCGAATTGTTTTCGATTTTAAAGACATAAAAGTAAGTACATAATAAAATTAATTGTAAGAAAATTGTGAATATTGTGAGTAAAATGTAAACGTGATAAATTTCCTGGAAACATTGGAATTTATTCAAAATATCCTCCAATTTATGAAATACTAGTAGTCCGCCCGTGGTACATATTTCGCAATAAAAGGTAGCCTATGTCCTTTCTCGGGTATCAAAATATCTCCATACCAAATTTCATGCAAATTGGTTCAGTAGTTTAGGCGTGATTGAGTAACAGACAGACAGACAGAGTTACTTTCGCATTTATAATATTAGTATGGATTTCCTATTGGAAGGTACATAACTCTAGATTCTAAATGACCATAGCCTATGACCTATGATAGCACAGTAGCCTATAGTTTCCTTAATACCTACATCAATGGTTTGATATACCGGATTCGATTATGTCGTAATAACAAGATGATGTAGGTAATCAAGCTTGTTTTAATCGACTACATACTATCAATGTGTTTTACTATATCGCGTGAAAAGTAGCCTATGTAATCCACACTAATCGCCTATAAAATTTCTTTGAAAACCGATTAACTTTTTTACGTGAAAGAACATTTATCCTTGTTATAATAATTTTCGTGTTATTTCGTGTAGTTGTAGAATGACTTATCTTATTATCGTCTCTCCTTTAAAATAAAGCGAAATACACAATTCAATGTTCTTTGTAAACAATACAGCATTTGTAGCATTGATCTTATTTGTTTAAATCATATTAATAGGGTTAAACGTTACTTAAGTAATCAGTTATTAGATTAATTTCCATTGCTGTCTTACCGCGCACGTGTCGGCAGTCGTATAGAAATCATTTAGTTAGTCGTATGCATGTGTTATTGAAATTGTTTTCTTTTAAGAAAGTGTGATAGTGACATCAGCCAAAATTGGATGTGGTATGGGACGGCTTCTGTGGGGGAGTTCGACTTTCCCACAGAATTTCGCCGTTAATCACTTGTATCCTGGTGTTTTGTTTTACCCGGTGAGTGTGAACTATGCCTTAAAACAATAGACAATCGGTTGTAGAGCACGAACAAAAAAGTTAAGGATTGAGAACTTTTTTGGAAGAACGGTCTAAAAACATGACAATTAGCCGTTATCTGTCATAGAGTTACTACTAGACACCATAAAGTACAAATATTTTAAAAACTTAAGGATTGCGTACTTTCAATCGTATTTGGATCGTCAGTTTAAAAATGCATGATATTTTGCCGTTATCTGTCGTAGAGTTACTATTCTACTACTAGTCGTAACATATCATAGAGTACAAAAATTCAAAAAAGTTAAGGATTGCTAACTTCCTGCCGTTTTTTGGAACGTCGGTTTAAAAATGCATGTTGTTTTTCGGTTATATTATGTCATAGAGTTACTACTCTACTACTAGTAGTAAGATATCATAGAGTACAAATATTTAAAAAGTTAAAGATTGCAAACTTTTTTGGAACCTCGCGTCAGTTTAAAAACACATGAGTTTTCGCTGTTATCTATTCTACATAATACAGTAAGTATTAGAAATAAACCACAGAGTGCAAACCTTTAAAAAAGTTAAGGATTTAGAACATTTCGTCGTTTTTTGGATCGTATATTTAAAATACACGAGTTTTAGCAATGGAGTAGGGTGTAGTAAGAGATATTTGCATGCAATAAGAAAACAAAGAAATGACATTGCGATATATTATGTTCTACGTAAATTACTTCAAGGAGCAATCAGAGAAATGCGTCATTATCGAAAAAGGAAGCCTTTTAACAGAACGCGTGTTTATTTATTACAATAATAGTTATTTTTCTTATGTCTTGTGAATTGTGATGTGAATGAATGTTATAATACTTGAAGCTCTTCTTATTTTTTGATTATCTTGGCGTAAATGGTTTTGCTATATCACCCAGTTACTTAGAAAAATTGTTTACGACCTATTCGCTGCTCTACAGAATACATATTCGCAAAATATGTGCAACTGTTTCGAAAAATACCTATCCAAGTACTTACGCAAATACCCCCAATTATATTAACATTTTTCGGTAAAAATTATTAATGTACAGGCATACACAGCGATATAATTTTAAAATTTTCACCCATATGTGAAATCTAGTATTTTTGGCGCTAAAAACGATATACATACTTACATATCGATTTGGGTGAAATTATACAACATTTTTGAAGTGAATAGTGATATAGTGTCTTTATGGGGGTTGGAAAAAAATTTAGTGTAACATTTTTACGTTACGCGTGACATTTTTCTGTTACGCGCCATCTTTTTCTTATCCCTACCACGCGTGATTCGACGGATTTCTGTAAAGTTGCATATTATAGTAAATTATTTTTTGAAAAATAAGGTCATAAAGAAGTTTCACTTCTTACGTGTGTACACTTGTACACGCACAACATTTTTTTTTCGTTTGAAACCTTTATTATCTCACTTAAAGTCACGCTTAGGGAATGGATACTTTGTATGTATATTTTTAAATATTCTTGACTTCTTGCAGCTTAAATACTTTAACCAATTGACCGACTTATATTGTATACTATTCTTGTTAAGTGGAAACGCGAGGTAAAAATGTATTTATTCGTATGGTGATTAAAATATTTTTATGAATAAAATTTTAATTGAAAAGCTTATAAATGAGAAATATTGGACATAGGCGTTGCTACGATACAGTGAAAGACGCGGGTTCGAATCCCGGAGATTTTCTTGTAATTATTTATCATATTTTTATAAAACATTCGGATATAATAAAGATGACAAATATGTAAAGGTCACTAGCGTAACTAATATTAAAATATGTATCTATTATCATCAGTAAAACAAATAAACAAAATCTTATATGAATTTAAAATACTACAATGTCGTCACCACCCACATTTTCTTTGATTTAACAACAGTTTATATTGTCTTGTTCCATTATGTGTCTGTGTGTGTGTGTGTGTGATGTTTCCCATTGTGGGGTATGGGCACAGATTAGTTATGGGGCAGATATTATATGACATCTGTTTCATTGATAGATTTTCTTTAAGGGCAAAAATGTGATCACTGTTCAACCTTCATGTATAAACTGCAACTTGCAATGGAAGACCCTTAAAAGATGAGATTGTTTAAGAATAGGTAAAATTCGATCACGGTGCGAGATTCGAACCTGCGTTATTCGCCTTACCGGGGCGACACTTGACCTCTCGGCTACCCGTGATCATAGAATAATATATAATCTCGTGATCCCGTTTACAACTTAATATACATTAAACAAAAATATTTACTAATAAAATAACTAAAAAACACATGTTTTTATATACGAGATAATTGTTTTTCGTCATATTATGAAAGGTTTTGCCATTTAAACATTTTAAATGTCAATCAGTGCACATAGTTGCAGTATATTGTCATAGTTTAAATATAATAAAACCTGCTGTATGTTGCTATAATAATTACCTACTAGCTTTTCGCCCCTGACATTACTCGCGTGCATGTCACGGTATTTCTCGTCAAACTAAATGTATACAAGTTTTGCTTGAAGTTTCATCAAGGCAAAAACTAGGTTTTGGTATGCAAAGTTCTACCTATATGTTTATCAAATGCATAGAAATAGGTTCAGTAGTTTATGAGTAAAGATGATATAGAAAGATTTTCCATATTACATTAATACGTTACATATTATAATTAGAAAATATTTCAGAACTAGATTTCCGTCCGCGGCTTCGCCCGCGTTTTCAAAGGAAAACCCGCATAGTTCCCGTTCCCGTGGGATTTCCGGAATAAAACCTATCCTATGTGTTAATCCATTTAATTATAATTGGTTCAGTAGAATTTACGTGAAAGAGTAACAAATACACACACACATCCTCACAAACTTCCGCATTTATAATATTAGTTAATAGGATAAATGTTCTGAAAAATTTCCAACACTTAATCTTTTCTTATAGATTGCTTGTAAGATCAATAAACTACCTTTTGCATAATACAAATATTCCATACATATTTGGATGTTTTTATACAATAAAGATAAATAAATAGCAGATTGATATATCCAATGGCGTAATCGGAATTAAAATTCACTATCTGTATCCTGGCATTGATAATGCGCTGATGTCATTTATAAACAAACGACATTTAATATTTTTAAAATGTTAACTGCTTTACTAGACTATAGTATGTATGTAAAATATGATGTTTTTTATCGATGTAAATAGAGACATTAGAACTTTGATAGTCAAAAATATAGATAAAAATGCTCTAATAGAAAAAAAGAATTGCTTTATAAATTATGTAACCTAATAGTTAGATACTTTAATAATATAACCCGTCGGAAATTAAATTATTAAGGGAATAGTAAAAGTAAAGAGGCTTCGCCAAGTCACTGATTTCGCGCCAAAAGTTTTTAAAACTATTTAAAAATTTTGTAGAATTTGGTTCATTATGAATGTTAATTTCGGAGAACGTTTACTACGTATAAGATCGAAAAATAAAATTAAATGATGTGATAAAAAAAAAGACGGGTTGCACTCCGGGAGTGCCGGCAGAAGTGAAAACTTGATTATTAACGTTCAGCATGTTTGATATTTTGGAATGGTATCCGTCTTACGCATGGAATGTAAGGGCTTAAAAAAAAACATTCGTCTTACGCTTTTTCGATCAGGCCACGTGTCCTGACGCGAGTTTAAGATTTTAGACCCAACGCCGCTAAAGAAGTTTTCACTTCAAAAACGGAGACAAAAGAAGCATTATATCAAATAGTTATACGTTAACGTTTATATTTTTAGTTCTTTGTAATAGTTTTAAGTTGTGAAGGAAAATAAATAAACTTTTATTATTATTATTATTTATTAAAGTGAAACTTTTATTACAACGTCTCAAAATTTTTGGTCTGTGTAGCGCATGTCGCGTGTATCTCATCAAATATGACATCTCATATGACATGCGCTACACAAAGCAGTGTTCGGAACCGTTCGAACAGTTTCACATGTTAGTGAACTTAGCAGATCATTTTTAGCAGATCAAAAAAAAA
>CAJQZN010027780.1:0-10513 GCA_907164685.1 Colias eurytheme | reverse complement strand
ACCCTGAAAGATGGATTGGTCGTTGCAGCCTGCGCATGCGCCGGTGATGCCTGCTTTAAAGCCTGGCCTCCACGGTCCATCGACCTAAACCCCATTGATTTGTTTTAATGGGGATACTTAAAAGACCTCGGCTTCTTGAGAGAATGCCAATGGTCCTCTACCTCCCAGCTTTCGTTCATCACTACTTTTTGGGACACCCTGTATAATCCTATTTTGTTCCCATAAGAAAACTTATAGGTACCTACCTAACGTCACTTTACGTATAAAACAAACATACCCATTTATACCTAGTAATTTTATTATCCAGGGTAATGACTAATGATTATATGTAAAATTTTGTTCAATGACCTTCTCGCTAAAAATAACGCAACAAAACAAAATTCCAAGCAAGTAGTAAATATCTACAAGTGGATGCATTAAACACAATTGCAAATTTATTTATAAAATAAAAATAGACAAAGGAATATAAATATGAATGATAAACATAAGTTAATTGATTGTTATTAGTCTCTTATTAGCAAAGTAGGTTGTGAGTAATAGACTTACTAAGGAAGTATAAATAATTATAATAGAAACATAATGGATACAAGATGGATACAATCATAAATCAGTACTACTACCGCCACCTAGTTTAAGTGAAAAACAACGCTGTATTTACATTTAACTTTTCACGTGATAATTTTATATCTATCATGAGTTAAAATAAAAAACTAAGAGCTTGAAACTAAGGTATTGAAATTTGATGCATAGTTATACAGAAAGTTATAGTCAACTAAACAAATTATGTAAAACATTTTATTTGTTTACGTTGTCGACATTTTCCAAACAATAACAAGATGGCGTTCATGACGCCGTACACATAGCTTTGTCACGGTCAAATATAGCTAAACTCTTATTGGATACGTAGTCTTGTGAAATAGAAAATCATTTTGGATAATTTCCTCAGTGTTTTCAATTCATCAATATCAGGTAAGAGTTTTTATTTCAGGGTTTTCCCTTTACATTATTATAAGCAACAAAAAGTGACGTTTGTTGGGCACCCAATGTCTTCATTGGCAAGTGTTATCTATCCGTCTCATTCTTTGCCCAGCGATCAATACGTAACAAAAAGAGATAGCCTATTTGTCAGCTCGACTTGAAACAGAACAGTGCTTCGTATCAGCTGACAACCAAAGCAAAACAGTCGGTGCGCGACCATCTTGTCAAAACTGGAGTCAGTGACAATAATAAATATTATAAAATGTCCTAAATCGCTCGTTATGACTTAAATATTATATTGTATCTAATAAAGTCTAGTGCATAGTTCATTTCAGTGCTGTTTTTATTAAGTTTGCTTCTCATTTTCCTTAATAATTCGGGTTTGTGCTGCGTCAAGTGACGTCATGTGTGTGATACACGTATCGCTGCAGAGTTCGTAAGTTTTTTCCTTTATTACTGTATTAATTACATGAAACAAATATTTATTTCGAATAGTTTTCGATTGGCACTTGGCTAGTTTCATTCATGAATCATATGGAAATCGCTAATGTAATACATCTATAGTGGTTTATATGTTGGCAGATTGGAATGCCCTTGAAAATTATGCAGCAAAAATCATAGTCGTTTGTCCAATTGGCCGATAAGTTATAGAGCATCGCTTTCTATTCACATTAACGAGCCGAAATCTCAATGTCGCTGAGTGCACATTTTATATTTTCTTTGCATGCCAACACAAAACAAATAGCGCGCTTAAAATGGAATGCTCTCGACGGTCGACTCATAGAAAGTATGCAATGAACATTTGATAATAATATGTGTTATTAGTGTTTCGTAAAATGGCTGCCATATTTTTTATTCATAACTACAAAGTATATCATTATCATAACACATAATCCGAATGGCATAGCATAGCAATGTTAATTGAATGCTATCTACCTACCTACCTACATGCTTATTTTTCCTATTCGAACTTCAACGTCATACCGACTAACTACCAATCTTCGGGTAGGTAGTGGGCGGAATAGCAAAAACAATAGTTAAATATTATGTCATAAATCAGTTATCTTAATAATCGTAGGGTCACAATATTGTCGAGTTTCGAATCATAATTAGTGTGACCGTTTTTATTATTGATAAACAAGTATCAACGATGTTTACAGTCGATTAGCTGCTATTTAATTTCATCGGCTATTTTTAAGCCTGTAATGCAGTTGCGATAGCAAACAAGTTTTTACTTTTTAATCACGTGCAAGTTTACAGATGCCGTGTGTGGATGTATTTTATATAAGATTCGCTTTTGTTTGGCGAAGGACATTTTTTTAATCCTTTGTTGTTTGCGTGTTTTCTCTCGATGTTACAATATTATGTGACAGTGTTATTTGCGGTTGAGTTTAGTTTTTATTAGGGCATAACCCTGTGCCCTTGATAGGATTAGGTACTTATACCTACCTATAAATGAGAAGCGTACCTATAGCTTCGATAATAATCGATGAGCAGTATTGAGGTAGGACCGGAGTTAGACGAGCGTAGATACAAAGGAAAATATTATGCAATGTAGGATTTGTTGTTGGTATTTCTTGATGAAATCTGAATGAACTCGCTATGAAGTTAACTAGTAGGTACTTACCTACTTAGGTATATAAAAAAATTGAATCCTATAGAGTATAGCTAATATAAAATAGAGAATTTTACTACCTAAAATTCTCTTCTAACTAGGTAAGTTATTGCATCATGAATCTATTTAACCTATCTATCGAGCTTGAAATATTCAGTCCATCGAACCTAATTTCGTTTAAAAAGCGGGGTCGCGGCTCGTGGAAAATTGTTACACAAAAATTCTTCAACACAATGTCTATAATACAATTATTTTTTAACAAAAAACCACACTGCATTCATACGGTAAAAATTATAAAAAAAAATTAAATGGAACCAACCTGAAGGCAAACTGAAATAAAAAAGAATCATCAAAATTCACCCAATCCAAAGTTCTTAGGTAACAAACCCAAAAAAATGTACAGTCAAATTAAGAACCTTCCTTTTTCGAGTCGGTTGTGAAGTAAATAAAAAAGTGAAGGGAATAGTTCAAACTTCAAAGTAATGGAAAATTTAATTAATTAGGTAATAGGTAATTCCTGCACGCCAAGTAGTCTGTTCGGACGTGTTGTTTTGATAAAATGTCCCATTTTATGTTGGACACGCGTACGATACAAATGTAAGTCTCGACTCTCGCCTCTTGCCTAATTTGAACAGAAAAACCGTAAGACAAATTAATAAAAAAAAAAAGACGGGTTGCACTCCGGGAGTGCCGGCAGAAGTGAAAACTTGATTATTAACGTTGAGCATGTTTGATATCCATCCGTCTTTATACGCCTTTGCCTGACAAGTGACAACACATCCGCTTATAGCGAAAACCGCTGTTTGTAGATGAAACGAGAAAAAAAAATCCGTCTTACGCTTTTTCGATCAGGTCACGTGTCCTGACGCGAGTTTAAGATTTTATACCCATTGCAGAAAAAGTGCTCAACGCCGCTAAAGAAGTTTTCACTTCAAAAAAAACTGAGAATGCTTTCTCTAACAAACGGTACCAAATACCTAACTACCTATTTTGTTCACGATGATGACGTGTCGATTCACTTTATCTATAAGTACTTACAAATTAAAACCCTACTTAAATAATAACAATCCTATTAAGCTAAATTTGAATCAGAAGTTGCGAGGAACTTTCTGATAAGTCGTCTTACTTCGTTCACAATTTAAAAAGTTCGCATTTTTTCGATTTGTATTCAAATGTACCTACGTTATTATCCCCAATTCAGTCACAAATACAATCTTCTTAGTAGGTTAGTAACATACCCAAAATAAGAAAAAAAGAGCGTGAATACCGAGCACTCGCGTCAGTAGTAAAACTTCTTTGCCAAGATACCAAAACCGTCGCCTCATCCCATGACGTGACGGTATTGCCATGACACGACCTTGAAATGTTACTCAACGCGCCTAAAGAAGTTTCACTTCAACAACATAAACGACAACAGAATCTCCCCGAACCCAATACCAATTTATTCAATGCCTGTACACGCTTATTTTAATTGAAATTCAAATTAAGCCCACCCTAAAAACAGTAACACTACAATAATAGTTTTAACACAGATAAGACAAGTTGTAACTAATTAACAGAATACAGAATAACAGAGCTTAAAGCTGTTTTAACACGATACCTTAAAGATGTTAAGCCTGATTAGGTGTATATTATTCTATTTAGTTTCTATTTCGTATAAGTTATCTCATTACGCTGTTTGTTTTCGTTTCATCATTCAGTGTGGAATTACAATTTGTATATTACTAATTTTTCCATCTCGCTAATTGTCCGTATTTAAGCAAAAAGGAACCACCCAGCAAAAACGCACTTCTGAGATATCAAAGGATTTACAAAAACATTTGCAGCTCTGTTAGATGAAGTAAAATTAAAATTTATTTTATTTAAATTCATTGATAAATTACCTATTTAAGTATGTGTATATAAATTTGCTCTGAATATTCTTAAACTTTCTAGATAATTAAGAAAATGTGCATGTGGTTCCTTTTAACATTTATCAATTGATAGGTTTTCTCTTATACAAAAAGGAACCACATCCCAGGGATTTAATGATATAAATGAAACTATGTATTTATAATATCGTAATTAAAGCTTTAATTAATAAAATATATAAAATAATACTTATATAGGACGTTTATTCGACGTTATCATCAAATTGGATTTCGAAATCCACCGTGTCTAGTCCATCTATGTGGTCTACTATTGCATCATCACTAATGAGACCGTTATAAAAACTGTGCATCTTGTGGAATGAGATGTAATATGGACTGAATATCGCTAGAAGGTGAAAAAAGCTTCTCCAGAGGCAGCGACGTATAAGGTTCTTCGTTATCTTCTGTAATAAATAGAAAAAAGCTTTAAATCAAAATAATAAAGCCGCGTGACTTTTATACGTAGGTAGGTATATGGCGACAGCAAAATATTATTAGTTCTTATAAAGCCGTGTCCCTACTAGACGACTAAGTATGTTGTATGTACATGCGCCATGTACAAAAAACTGGCTAAGTGCGAGTCGGACTCGCACAACGAAGAGTTCCGTACCATCTTAATACTATTATAAAGGCGAAAGTTTGTAAGGATTTATGGATGTATAAATGTATGGATGTATGGATGTATGGATGTTTGTTACTCTTTCACGTAAAAACTACTGAACCGATTACAATGAAATTAGCACACATATAGAGGGTAACTTGGATTAACACATAGGATAGGTTTTATCCCGGAACTATGCGGGTTTTCCTTTGAAAACGCAAATGCATTAAATAAAACTACTTACCCGTTGTATCTTCATTATTATCTTCGGTGTTCGTCTCCAATGCTTTTCTTACCAATTGCTTGCTTATTTATTTTTTACTAAACATTTTCACATTTAATTTTAAAGGTAATTAACAAAAACAATAGAACTTACTTCGCGGAGGAAAAAAACACCGTCACGTATTCGAACTACTTCGCTGAATGTCACCTATATTGACAGATGACGACGTTTTACTTAAAAAATTGGAGTTTTGCACTTAAGTAATGAAATACGTTGTTTAAAGATGAGAAGCATTGTAACAAGTCAAGGCATTTGGTTCCATATAGCGATGATGGGTTTCAGAATGTTTTACAATATTTATTTATATGCATAATAGAACCGAATGCTTGTGGTTTTATTTTGCAATAAAAAATTACAATTAAATTATGTATTTATTTTACGCATAACCATACCACAGAAACCTGGTTCCATTTTGTGTATTAAAAATAATTGTTATTAATAGAAATATGTGTAATGTATAATGGTACCAAGTAGGTGTGGATCTGTTTTGTATAAAATGACATGATAGTAATATAGTTTATTTGTTTGAACAAAGCAGTCCCGTGGTGCTGTGGTTCGGTTTTGCTTAATATGGTATTATTCGTTGTTGCTGGTGGTTCCTTTCTGCTTTTTGTATACCTTGTTTCCAACGTAAAAATCATGTGGTTCTTGTTTGTATAAGAATTTAGACCACTTTTGAATGAGTATTCTTCAATAAAAGTAAAAAACGAAATTTGTCGAGTGGTTCCATTTTGCATAAATACGGACAATTGTTTTAATTTGTTTGTGGCTGGAGCTTTTAGAAGTATCACAACAAATTACTAAATAGTTACTTCTCATAAAAATTATGAAATACGTAACGTTTTCTTTCTTACAAGCACAAAAAATAACCCATGCAATTATAAAAAGACAAAATTAAGGAATAGAGCCAAGTTTGCAGCCCTGTCTTATTGCTCTTATAAATTCTATTTCTGATAATATCTACATGACGATCTCGAATATTCCACACAAACATGCATCAAAATTAATTAAACACGTTCAATGGGTCAGCCGCATTAGGCAAAGGACACAAAAGTAACTTTCGCTTATCTCCCACGCTAAATCAACCAAGTATTTTTGTGTTTCTACCTTGCCAGTATTTATCGTTTTTGGAATCAGTTAAGAAGTGTTTAATTCCTAATATTTTACAACAACAGCAAATCCAACAATCCCCACATAAGCAAAGAAAATGGCATTCAAACATTACTCAGCATCTTCAATCAGCTCGCCTCAAAACATTTCAACGTACTAAAATAATGATTATAGCATATGTTCGACATTTCTACAGACGACAATTTCACATTTTACAAAAGCACATAATAAGACGGCAAAACGGTCGTGCTCTTTACAAAGTGGGTATAGAGTGTCAAGGAAATTGGGTCACAGTACCTTCGCCTTGATATTGTCGCGTCTTGGATAATTATGTAAGATTACCAGGTGGAAAACGGCCGGTTGTATCATTGTTAGATAGATGAAATCTGGAAGACTACTTCTCAACAGAGATTCATCATCATCATCATCATCAGCCCATATATGTTCCCACTGAACTTCTTGATATCTCCAAAAAGCCAATGACAAAAACAAATCGTTCTGAATCATATGTTCTATTCTTCCCTATTTCTTTAACTTTTTAGGGCGCGGGCACACGATGCGTTGCGGCGCCGCACCGCAAAGATTTCACCGTGTCAGTGGGCACACGAGTGGTGCGGCGCCGCAACGTTGTTATGTCGCAGCGGCGTCGTAGCAGCGTTGCACAGCGTGTCCTTCCTTGTGACGCAAAACAACTGAGCGGTGCCGCTCCGACGTCGCACCGCATTCACCCCTCCCCGCCTCGTCTTGGTGGTTACAAGTCCGGTGCGGCGCCGGAGCGCATCGTGTGACATGCCACAGATATTTCTATGTAAGACGACGCAGCGACACCGCTCCGGCGCCGCACCGCCGCCGCAACGCATCGTGTGCCCCCGCTCTTATACTGTATCTTTTATAGACGTTGGTCGTAATTGTAATCTTCCTGAATCATATTAAGTCAAACATACCAACAACTTTTCGGATTCATTACTGAGAATTGAAACTATTTACATAAAGTCTAGTCGCGACGGGTCTCGCTTCTACATTTCTACAATCACAGTGTAATAATACAAAAGCGTGCTTAATCAACTTCTAAAAGAGTTTAATTTCAAATGAGTTCTGAAGTTATTATGACTGACAGTTATGTTTTTGTTTCTTTAAATTCAAACAATATACAAAAACGATGCTTATTGTAAATCTTATATATAAAAATGAATCGCAAAATGTGTTGGTAAGCGCATAACTCGAGAACGGCTGAACCGATTTCGATAATTCTTTTTTTATTATATTCCTTGAAGTACGAGGATGGTTTTTATGTAGTGAAAACGTAAATATGTACCACGGGCGAAGCCGGGGCGGACCGCTAGTTGTAAATAAAATTCTCAATGTTATACATTTGCTTTTTATCATCGATGTGCAGATACCTCTACATAAGTCCTTGTTGTAGTTTTGGATTTTAATATTATGTTATAGCTTTTTACCAAGTCATAGAAATTTAGGGTGATATCTAAATGTGTCATCCCTATGCCGTTTCATTAAATTTACGTATTCTTCACGAGACAAGACTTTATGACTAATCATTACATCTGCTGTTTCGCCTACATCAATTTTAAATGCATTAACATTGCATGCTTCAGGTTATGCTACATTTATACACTCAATTTATATAATGACTCCGGGGATTACCCGTTTCTTCTGCATACCCTCTAAATAGCTCTGAACACAAAAACATTGTGCAAATAGTTTTAGAACTATTTCAGTTTAAGAACATACTTTAAAGCTATTTCCAGAAAAGGCTATCAATTACAAAGGTGAATTAATTATGCTGGATAATTCATAACTTTTTCGTGTCTTAATCGCCGAATATAATTTCTTCAATGGAAATATTATATCTAATCTAATTCGTTAATACGTATGGCACTTATAATCCTATTTGTAAATGTTCGGTCTTAAGTACATTTTCATGTCATCCAATGTGACTACATATTCAAGGAAGTTAGTAAATTTGGAAGGTACGCTAAGTTAGTATTTAGTGAACTAATGACCAGCAGTTTCTTTGTATATTACAAGGAAAACAAATCATTCCTCAAGTGTTTATAACACGTATGTTAAAGCCTAAGTTAAGTTAAGTTGTTAAGTCACGATGTTTCACGGCATTCTTATAACATGAATGAATTGTACGGAAAACCATGTAGGTTAAGAATTACAGGACATTTTATTTTTGGTCACGTACCAAGTTCCGAGTAAGTTGTTGAAGAGGGTCACTCACTAGAGTATGATATTGAAATTGTTTTATGAATTTTCTTTATGAATAATAGTTACGTTCCTCATGATTCTTGAAAAGAAAAACAAAGGATACAATAAAATTTTTAATATCTTGATTGTGAGACATTTTATGCCTGAAAACTATCGCCCATGTGGTGTTACTGTTCTCAAAATGCTTATTTCTCGACTTGTATTTTCCACCTTGTGAGATGATGTAATTTTATAACATTATCTATACTTAATATGTATTATAAAGCTGAAGAGTTTGTTTGTTTGAACGCGCTAATCTCGGGAACTACTGGTCCGATTTGAAAAATTATTTCGGTGTTAAATAGCCCATTCATCGAGGAAGGCTATAGGCTATATCATCTCGCTAAGACCAACAGGAGCGGAGCACTGCGGGTTAAACCGCGGAGCACAGCTAGTTTGTTATAAAAAAGGATAACAAACGCTTATACGACGTAATGCTTTTACACCATAAACAAACTTTGTTGGTATGATGGATTGCTAAGTTCTATATCCAAAAACGTATGTAACTCAAAAGAAAAAGAATATGAAAAACTACAAACTATATGCTATTATACAAATATTTAACCGTACCTGTGTACCGCCTGACAGCATTAGCATGTCTATAGAAAATCGATAATAATAATTATTATGTAAACGAGCTTGTCATTACCGCGTACATGTTGTGTTTAAAGTAATTAATGCGATATTAATTAATTTTAAATCGCATTACCTCAAATTGTGTTTTGGTAAAATGCTCGTGGCTGATGAGATCAAAGCTTTGCCGTGTTTGTGGAAAATTTTAATGATTTTGTGGAACTTTTTAATGGGAAAGTATAGAAAATACTTAAATTACTTGGGGAGGATCCAAATACTCGTCTGCTGCGAGCATAGGTAATAGATTTCTGTTTCTAACAGCATAATATTGCGTTTTTAAACCTTCTAGGCTCTAGCCTTGAGCCTTCGGCCTTCCCTATGTTTTCATATATATATGAACCCCTCAAGCAATTTTTATTGGTTACCTTATCTCCAAGATAGACGTAAGCTACATTTAAAAACTTATAAAATTTACAAAACTTGAAAGCAGTGATTCAGTTCAGAATTCAGATATATGTAAAATTTGTTGCCTTGCAACGGACATTACGTAAACACGAAATTATTTTTAAACTCATAAATATATTATTAACCAATAAGCTCCCTAATTACATGTTTTTCTTGGAACAACGCCGCGTATTTATACATGGGTAATTAAAATAATATTTTGGTAACAAAAATATGTTTGTGTTTATTCTCCGCAAATCAATCAGTGGAAAGTAGTTGATAATTTGTTTATTCAACTGTTTAAAAAACAAACTTATGGCTTCTTTAAACAGCTCATAAAATTATCTTATTGACTTCTAATTTCTGATGAAATGAAAAGTGAAAGAGACGACTTGATAAAACTGATCCATGTTTTGTTACTATGATAGTAATTTCAGATTGATGCACATATTGTACACACAACTTTCTGTATGATTGTAATAGAAGTTAGGAAACTTCAGGGTTTTTTTTTAATTCGTCATGTCTGTCATGAACATTGTTTAACGCTAAGCCTTTGAGGAAAACGTCCGACCCGAATGAATACAAAGTAACAAAGAATGTGATGCAACTATATCGCTTTAAATCTCGAAAAATATAGTTCAAAATTTGGTAACATGCACTTTCCCAAAGTTTCTTTATCCACATGACATCAATTATTTTGTCGGAACGCTTGAAAACACGTCAAAATG
>CAJQZN010027779.1:0-16014 GCA_907164685.1 Colias eurytheme | reverse complement strand
TTAATATATGTTTTAAGGATAAAAGTAAATATTATTAAATTGTGATAGCATGTATCTCTAAACCAAATTCGAAAAACTATTTAATTATTTATGGAAACATATAGAAAATTAGAAACCAAGTGGGTCGTTTATTAAGATTTTTTTGTAAGTAGGTACTTTAAAACACCATACTTTTGGGAAAGTTTTCTATGTTTATAATACTGGAACTTATAATTCCTATTAGATTTTGAGCATTGGTTTAATTTCAAAATTAAATCCCTATCAAGAAGAAATCTTAAATATGTACGTAACAACTCCACAGCTGCAGACATTAGAATACGATTTTTATATTTGACCTTTTTTTTATAGTGGGGAAATCTTCCAAAGATACCCACGGCCCCCGGGGAAGGAGCCGTGGGTTATGTCGGATTCTTACCGACTAAAACCCCACTGTGTTCCGTCGAGCCGCTTTAATGATGGGGCCGCGGGTATTGGTTAGAATTCTTTTTATATTTGACCTGCAAACAAACCAAAACGCATAACGAAAAAAATAAAAAATCTTTGCCCAAATAATGGTCCAAATCAATCAAAATTTTCAATTCATTGATTTTCTTTTGTTTCAGATATTCGAGATCATTCGATTCTCTTCTTTCACCGGTTATGTTTTTCTACGTTGTCATTTGTTCCTTGATGCTGTGTGTAAGCGCATTTGAATTGACTGTAAGTATTTAAGGTATCTACCTGCATACATTAATTATTATAGGTACAATAATTCTTAAATTTCTACTGCGTTTTAATCTCCTGTAACTCTAATTTCTCTGTTATATAAATTTCGTTAAAAATAACGATTATTGCTATAAGAAGTTATTGAGTTTTGTTAAGTCTGATAAGAAAAACCATTGCAATTTTTTTCAAAATTAAACATACCTAAGTAGTGTACCTACATTACAGACAGCGATCTTTTTACAATTAATTCATGAATAATAAAAAATATTTAAAATAAGTTTTACGGTAACTACCTAGTTAACAAATTACCTTTCAGTCAAAATTATTATCGAAAAAATAAGATTATTATTGAAATACTATGTACATTAGATTTAATCCCGAGCATTTTCAACTTAGTTAATATTTACCTTTTTCTATATTATGTCTGTATTATATTATGTGTACCTATACATGCGTTATTTTCTTTATTTTTAACAGTCAGCTCCAGATACCACTCAACTGCTGCTCACAGCGGAATACCTTGTATTTGGTGTGGCGCAGTTATTCATGTATTGTTGGCATAGCAACGACGTCTTAGTCAAAGTTTGCAAATTTTTTATTCTATTTATTACTCTACCACATTTCTCAAAGTTAATGTTTGATTTTGTCGTGATTGCCTTTATAATTGCAGTAGGCGTATATAATTAAAAAAATACATATAAATACAAAATACATAATAGATTACATTGATTAATTGATTTTGCATCATTATCGCGTATTCTCATAAATCAATTCACTCATAAAAGAAAATTATATTTAAAGAAATTTGCACGCCTTTGGATATTTTAATTTTTAAGTAAGTAGTTAATACAATTTTGTACCCTTATCAACATAACTAGTTTGATCACGAAGTTTTTCTGTAATTTTTGACAAACCTTCTTTATTTTATGTAATATAGAAATATTTACTGTAAACAGCAGCAATAGATCTAGTATTATTTCGTTACAGAGTGGCGACGTATCGAGTGGCCCTTACGAAAGTAATTGGTGGAAAGCCAGCGTCACTGAAAGGAAATATATTCTGACACTGGCTGGTCAGCTAAAAATAGTTCACATATTTAGGGCTGGGCCGTTTACGAACCTAACCGTTGCTACTTTTATTACGGTAGTTTTTTTTTTTGCTTAATAATAATTGTAAGTACAGTCAGAAGCATAAATATATTACTATTTGCAGATTAGCTAAAATATCTGTCACAAGAACGAGTTCAATAATATCTGTCTACCCGAAGACAGCAAAAATATCTGACATTAGTAGGCAGCATAATAAAGTGGCATCAAAATTATGTGACGAAAATGTACATGTAATGTACACATTACTTTGGTACCAAAGTAATGTGTGATAAAATATCCGGATATAAAACACATTTATTCATTTCTGCATTTTTAAATTGCAATTTGATGTATATGTACAAAATTTTGTTTTGTTTTTATAGGTAGCTGTATTATAAATAATCACGTTCCGATATAAATAAATTACATAGAAGATTGGGTTATTATCTAGTTTTGCTTAGCGGAAAATAGATGGCGCTGTGTGTCACAGTATATATTTAATAATATTTTGCATGTACACAAAAACGCCGACTTACACACAAGAGTAGGAGATAGACACGATTATGGCACAAGGAACAGAAATAGAATTGAAATGCCATTTTTCGATTAGCTAAAGTCAAAAATTCATTTATGGGTCAAGGTATACGCTTTTACAATATAATTCCTCATAATATTAAAGAGTTTAGTAGTTCTAAATTTAAAACTTATATAAAAAATGTACTAGTTCAGAGAGCGTACTACAGTATTCAGGAATATATGGACGATAAAAACCCATGGAGGGTTGTCGCGAAAAAACCACAGGACAGTTCTTTGGCATGTAATTATAATATACATTATTATATATAGTATTATGATGTTACAAAGATGTTACATATGTATTTTGTAAAATTGTAAAACTGACATGATTTAAAAGAGCAACTATGGAGTTTCTTGCCGGTTCTTCTCCGTAGATACTGCTTTCCGAATCGGTGGTAAATTTTAAAATATGTAATGACGTTTCAAATGAATGTTTGAGTTTGAGTTTGAGTTTATTGTGTGAATATTAATTTTATGTTTTTTTTTAATTTCAGATTCTTAAGGGAGCATACAGCTATTATACATTACTAAAATAAATTTTAGTCGACATATGAATGTTAATTTATCGTCTATATGAAATAAGTATAGTTCACATTAAAGAAACAATGAAAATAAAACAAAATTATTTGAAAAAATACAGGTTTTAATTATTTCCTGTATTACCCCAAATCCCAAGTCTTTAGTTTCTACGTACATATTGTACGTATACTGTATATACACTTTTCATTTTACGATACCTATTTTTCGTAGCCTTTTGAATTTTTAATGTACTTATATCTAAACTAACGATTTACCTTCGATTTACATTATCGTTTTAAAATAAGTCTAGTCTAATAAATAAATGTTTCGGTTTGTCTTTGAGCCTAGTCATTCACTCGAAGTATGTCATGTTACATGATTGTCTTTCGCGTATATCACACAGCTTATTTCAAAAGAATATTTGAATTAATATCAGAATACGGGTACGTAATATACACAGGTATATAATATAATATTTAAACCTAATAAATAGGTAATATTTTAAAATTTTTACCATATTTCAGTTTTTATTTTTAGTCTATTTCCCTAAGTGTCATACAGTGAACTCTGAATCGGTCTATTATTTTCTTTGTCTATGGCACAGGTCTATGGTATTATTTCTGTTCTCTCGATTAGATGCCTGTAATTTATATTTTCCATTTTATTTTTCACAGTTCACACTAACTATTATTCTCGTCGTATAATTTTAACAAAACTATTCGAGAGAATCAATCGTTTATTGAAACTCATAAAAGATAACTCAAGAATAAGGGATAGCGTATAAAATAAAAAGTCAACACCCATGTAAATAAAATGCAGCCCGTAAAAGTTCAATAAACTCGAGCGGAGGCCTTCAAGAAATGTCAGAATTCGGTTTACGTTGTTGCTTGTTCGTTTATTGGCATTGCTTGGTGTTTTGAGTGATTCGTATTGAATGTATTTGTTAAATTAAACAAAGAGTGTGCTATGGAAAACCAAAATTCACCAGAACGTACGATTCCAATACAATATGTGCGTGCTTCGCGAGCTTTTCGGCAATTTAAAAACCCGCCCCAGCCTCATATGTGTATACAAGACACAATAAAGGATTCTACGGAGAAACTGTTTATAAACGTGCTAGGATGGCAGAAAATCGCAAACCCCAAGCAGTTTACAGATCCAATACCCTTATATGGCGGCATGCAGGTTAGTTATCGTTACTTGAAAGTCTTTGTGCTACTTCTACTTTGTATTTGCGTTATTTGTTTGCGGCGCGAAGAGAAATCGATTTCTGAATGAAATATGTATTTTTAGGTTCATCAAGGGTGTGGACCAAACAGTAACAGACCTCCTTTATTAGTATTTGCAGTGATGGTGAACCCAGACATTTTGAAAGCTAATGGGAAAAATGCATCAAATCCAACAGTAAGTAATTCAATTTTTTTCTAGTTGGAAATCATCATCATCAGCCCATATATGTTCCCACTGCTGGGACACGGGCCTCCTATGAGGGTACAGGCCATAATCCACCACGCTGGCCAAGTGCGGGTTGGCGGATGACACATATCGTCGAACTTTTGATTCTTCGAGTTGGAAATCAATGAAATAGGATATGTATGGAATAGAGGTCAAATTTTAAAATATTGGGCATCATTTTAAAGTATATTTGTCGGCGCAACGACGATAAACGACTACCCTCAAACTACTAAATAATTATAACTAGCTAAAGTTTACTTTGATCTTTTTAAATAAGTGGTTGATTCATTAATCAACCACTAATGAAATAATTAAATTAACGAAATAATTAATCTTTGTTAAAAATGATAAAAATTCATTGTAAAAATTCAAGTGGCAACACTCAAACTAATTCGTGTGAGTCATGGTTTGCTTTAAATGCGATCGCCCGACGGCACAGAGCACATTCACTCGCCGGCCGTTGGAGCGTTCGGAGCTCTCTCTATAATTTAGACGTAGATTAAAAAGGCAGTAAAATACCAACGGGTGTTCTACTTCGAGTATGAGCGCCTGCTCTGATGATGGTGACGTCAGAATTGCTGGCGTCACTCTTTTTAAAAAATAGCCTTTGGCCCCTTCTTCCGTCATATTTTATAAGAAAATCAGTAGTTAGTTTTAATTAATAGATATAATAATATACATTGACAACATGTACTAGTTTTCACTACATACAATTCATATACTTTTCCGCAAAATAATATCACATGTGTGTTACATTAGAATAAGATGGAACTAGAGCATTAAAATTTTATTGTGTTAATAGAATAGTAAAGGTCATATTTGTAAGTTTATTTATATAAGAAAATCTATTGAGATTGAAGTGAAATGTGAAAAGTTTTTTAAAAGCTAATCATCCTTTACCATTGATCAGTATATACGTGTATATTCTGGTGCGAGTAACAAAAAAATCACTAATCAAAAATTCTCAGTCTCAGACAACATTAGCACATTATAAATAGGTATATATTTTGTCAAAAAAAAAAAAAAAATAAACAAATTTGTGTTAAAAATCATCATCATTTGTGTCATCATTTGTGTTAAAAGTCATACTATATTGGTACATGGAATTTCACAAAAACTTTTCCATAGACTCATTGCTTTAGATGAAGCAATAAAGTTCTCAACTAATCATTGCCGCTGCCTAAAAAATTACTGCAATGTACAATATCCTTGACCTAATGACTAATACTGCAAACACTTGTAGTAAATTTGTGTGCTGATTAAATTAAGTTTTAACAGGGTATTGAGTTTGAATTTAAAATAATTGTTCATCACAAAGATTTTTAATTATAAATGAAGATTTTATGTTAATATTATTCTGTGTAACTAGTTCAAATTAAATGTATTTTTTTTGTTATACAAGGTTCTAAAAAACAAAGGAAGAACTTACTTGTAAATTATGATTGTTATGGTGTCTTTCTAAAGCCGGCTACTCACAGGCCGCAGGGAAAATATTGGAACAATCTCGGTTGCACAGCGGTCAGAGTAATTTGAGCTGTTCTCTAAATTGCCCCTGCTTGCCTATACACATCACAATTAAGGAGCCAATTAAGGGTGCAATTCTAATATTGACCCTGTGGCAGATACGTGAGTAGCTGGCTTAACATTACAAACAACACCTTTCACTTTTAATTTTTATAAAATAACTATTATGTCCACTGTTTGTTATTGTTCAAATTTTGGTCTCTTTGAAGGATAAATCTGCGCCAATCTATACTAATATTATAAAGAGGAAAGGTTTGTAATGATGTATGTATGTATGTATGGTTTTCACGCATAAACTACCAGACCGATTTTGATGAAATTTGGCACAGACAATCTTTAGACCCTAAGGAACATAGGCTACCTTTTATTGCGAAATATGTACCACGGACGAAGCCGGGGCGGACCGCTAGTGTCTTATAAATATGTTTTTCATTGCAGGATAGAGAAGCGCTAGTCAGTCTACTGTGTGATTTTGTAGAGGCAATGAACCCAGGGTTGGTGTTAGCGAGGAATCCAGTTATATTGAAAGATCGGGATTTAGCGGGCGAGCTAAAAGATGTGTGGCTCGCTGTGCAAAATAAAAGGGAAAGGGAGAAGGGAATGAACCAGGATGTTATGTACAAGGTTTGTGGGCAATATTGGAGATTAGTTTATTATAAGATTATGTATTGTTTATTTTGTAGTATTTTGTATGTGATTTTGTTGTATGTGTTATTGTTTATTTTGTAGTATTTTGTATGTGAGTTGGAGTGGAGTATTTTAATTTTAAATGTTGTACAAAAAAGTTTAGAGTAGTTAGTAGATATTTTTTGTAATCTTTTCGTTTCTTTATTTTGGTAAAATGTGAAGAGTTTTTTGAAACTATACATACAAAACATATTATACATACTTATAAGTTATATGAGAAAATCTCTTATACTTTGAGTTTTGTGACATAAAGTAATTAAATTTTTTATTATTAAATTCCAGGTATATGACATAGATGGTATCGGCAGTGATGAAGTCAACGAAGAAGACAGAAACGGTAAACAGTATGACGGCAACTCGCCAAACAAAAGTCAGAGTTTTGACAAGAAAAGTGTGAAATCATCAAAACAAATACTCATGAATGCTGGACAAAAATCGGAATTCGACTCCGGTATGAATAACTGTCAATTGACTCAAAATATACCGACAAAAGACAATAGAATCGCAAATACAGACGCTGATACGACATATTGTACACCAAAGTATGGGCAAATGGTCTCAAGCAGAGAGAATCACAACCAAATAAATGACATACAACAAAAATTCGCCGGCAACGAAACGAAACCTTCAAGCTCATTCAGAAAAGACTGGAATTCAGTGCACGGTAAAACAGCACAAAGTTGGGACGAGTTCTCGAAACGAAACGTCTCTCAAATGAAAACGGAAGAAGGAAAAAAACATAAAAAAGACAAAAAAGAAATGAGCAACGGCAAAGCGCATTACGATTTTTTCCCAGTATTCGACAACCGAAATGACCAAGAAGTCGCGGAAGACAGTATAAAACAAGATATTAGTAATGAAGACAATTCTAAAATAATAATAGATCCAATGCAGAAATTAGTTCTGCATTCGACTGATAATAAAATTTGTGATAATAAATCAAGTGCTCTCAGCTCATTTAGTTCGTAAAGCTTTTTATAAACAACTTTTATATGGCAGTTGTATGGATTGCCTGTGTATAAAGATCCTTAGATGCAGTTCTACAAGTTAAAAGTGCCCTCATATTGTAAAAATTATTCATGAAAAAAAAACTTTTTTCGCCAATTTTTGTGGCAACTGTTAATCAGGGGTTTCCATAAATATTAATTAATGCTTGTATGTTGACAATTTATATGTTTAGAATTAGTATAGTGAACAGAATACAGGACTAGTCAAGTTCTTTTGGACAATACTGTAGTATGCGAACAAATTTTTAAAAGGCGGGAAAATTGACATTGAAATCTCACAATGATCTTTTTTACAAATTGTCATGTTAAAAAATTGGTAAGTTGTCTATGGTATTTTTTTTAACTGGCACAAATTACGGCGATTTTATGTAAAGAAAAGCCACAAAGTATGCTAACGGCATGTGTGTATTATTGAATGTCACTATAGACTTGTGTTTAGCACTTATAGTTTTTTTGATAATTAAAAGTGACGATTTATTTTGTAATTCATTACTTACATTACTCACAACTAAATGAGACATATAAAATTATATAAATCCTATTGTGCAAAAATTGTTCTTTGAATTGAGTTTTTTTAAATAAAAAAAAAAAACAAAACAATTTATTAATTTCGCTAGGTAGACACAGGACCTAATAATTTGCTTTAAAGGCCGATTTTTCAATGCTTGGATAAAACTTATTCTTCGAATAATGTATAAAACTACCATTTAAAAAATGTATTCTAATTGCCCGTATTTGACAGTTTACGTGACATTTTAATATTATCGTGTAATACTTTAATGGACGGATAAGTTTTATCCAAGCATTGAAAAATCGGCCCTAAATAATTAATATTTATGAAACACTGTCAATTATCAAAAAAACATATGTGTAGTTTATGATTGGAAGTATAATTTGCATGCTTGTGTATTTTAAGGGTTGTGTATAAAATAAAATATATTTGTGTGTTCGATTATCTGACTGAGCATTCGCTCAATGTTGCTATTGATAAATTTATACATTGCTATATTTTCACTGTTGCCAATTTGAAATATTAATAATCGTTGTTGATACTTGGTGTATCTGCTCGTTTCTTTTATCGCCAACTGGAATCTTCCAGAAAAAGGCCTGTGAATTTAAAATGTATGAAATTAACAATCAGTATTGTCATACATGCATGTGTGTTGTGTCTTTAAAGCAAAGACAATGTCTTGAGCCTTAAACAAAATAACATAATATCCGTGGAGTTAAGAGATAATTCTTAATCTCAATGATCAAATTATTTATTATATTAATTGATTATGACAATTCAATTTACACACAATGTTTTAATTTACTATTTCATGTTTAAAAACAAATAACATATTTTATTCCTTAAGCTTCTATCACTTGCTTTTTGCTAATATTTGGTACACAATCATTGAGTTACTATGTACTACGTACTAGAGAGGACATTTGTAACATGAGTTAGAACCAATTTTTTTGTTACATTGATTGGTTTTAATTTATAAATTATAAGTAACTAGCTGTGCCGCGCGGTTTCACCCGCGTGGCTCCGCTCCTGTTGGTCTAGCGTGATAATATATAGCCTACATTACTCGTGGATAATGCAGCTTTCGAATGGTGAAAGAATTTTTAAAATCAGTCCAGTAGTTTATGAGCCTATTCATTACAATCAAACAAACAAACAAAGTTTTCCTCTTTATAATATTAGTGTAGATAAGAGGCAGAATATCTACAAAGGTATGACTCACTAGCCGCCACGTGCCGCCGCGCTTGTCGCAAAGATTTTGTTCGTGGTGTCCTATACGTAGTAATAATACCTCAATGTACACAATACATTTTCATGTAATCATTAAAAACTAAAAAGTCTAAAGATGGCGATAAATTAAACGAGGAATAATATTATAATTCTTGCTCATATTTGTTCATATTTTTTATAAGAATATAGTCTTGCATATGAGTCTGTATATTGATACGTTATTATTAACGTTTTACTCATAAACCAATTCATTAATATTTTATATTTGAAAATTTGTGCTTATATAAAGATTTGATATTTAAAATATTTCACACGGCAACACACGTCTTCAAAAAATAATTAAATTATAGACGAATCATACTAGACTCATAGACTGTA
This sequence comes from Colias eurytheme, assembly GCA_907164685.1. Lineage (NCBI taxonomy): Eukaryota > Metazoa > Arthropoda > Insecta > Lepidoptera > Pieridae > Colias > Colias eurytheme. The sequence goes on along the minus strand of CAJQZN010027779.1, from coordinate 6,334 downwards.
TTCACATTGACTTGTATCAAATACTTAAATATTTGATCATTTATGATCTCAAATATTATTATTCAAGTGATGCCCTTATTGTAAATCCCATCACTGCCAAAGTATGCTTGATGTTGCATTCAATATTTCACATACACGATTTTAAAGGTTATATTTACTGTCTATCCTCAAATTTTAAACCCAATTTTACAGGACTTAAAATTTTTGGGTGTTTCTGTTTGAAGATAGATTTTATCACCTTATATTTCGTGGTTTTTTACCTCTTGTGAATAACTAGACTAGATATGTCATAGACTAGATCCATTGGATATTTTCACGCAATTATTGTTGTTGGTTTTATTTTATATTATTATTATTATATTAGAGAATTTTGAAAAAGTAACGTTTGATGAAATCAATTAATAATAATACTGAATGTATTTAATTAAATGAATTATTTGTAATTTACAAAAATATTTCAATGTTGAGTTTCCAAAATAATTTTTAATCGGGTTTTGTCGACAAAATTATTTCATGTGTTTTCAAGGGGTTGACGCTATAACACTGTATACGCAAGTTATTACCTTCTGCTTGATATTAATTGCATTTATCAACAATATATTTTACGTATATTTTTTGACAATTAATTTTAATGTTTAGATTTTATTTTCATAGATTTGGAAAGGTATTCTTTTTTTTAAGAACGTGTTAGCCATAGCAGTATCGAATTATTATAATTGTTCCTTTTATTGATGTATCTATAGTTTTGAGAGTATATTAGATTATTTAGCTTTGCTAGTCTTTTAGGGAATGCATTATACCAAATGTTTATGTGGGATAATCATTGTGGTGCTTTTTTATTACAGTGAATTATTTTTATTTCAAGTAATGCTATGTATATGAAATATAAATTATTTTTTACGATCAAATCAATGACCAATAATAAGGGCTAATTAATGTTATTCAGAGATTTTTTTATTATATTTATTTATAACAATATTACTTAAGAACGCATTTAATTCATTTTATATTTCTTTTCTTTTAATATGGCAGCTTTATAATTATACAACAATTAAGTATATAAATATTATACATATATGTCTGTGTGCTTATTTATTCTTAAATACCGTATTTTAGGTATTTTAAAACCACTCTTGTATATCTTTTGAGCACAAATTTTATTAATTATTTTAAATACTTCTTTCAACGGTATTACATTTGGTATAATATGTTCACATTTGCAATATGTTATGCAATAAAATTATTCTCATATAATTAATGTTTAATAGTGCTACAACGCAGTTAGTGTTTACTTTGAAGCTAGACTATGTTTCAATGTACGTCGTACCTAATAACTATAAACGAATAAAATATCGGATCTCTTGTTTACAGTATTTAAATTACATGTCATTTACAAGACTGGTTTTTGTGTTTTATTGAAGGACCTAATCGTATATAATCCATCGAGGAAGGCATGAGCTATAATATATCACTACGCTAGGACCAATAGGGGCGGAGCAATGTGGGTAAAATCGCAGGGCATAGCTAGTTATTTCTGAATCCAAATACATTATAATTTTAAACCAAATATAAAATTAGTTCTTATAGACTTTTGCTTTGATTTTATTTTCTATGTAGATTATGTTCATATTGATTTAATCTGTTTTAAATTCTAAGAGCTAGTTGATTATAGGTAACTAGCTGCTCCGCGCGGTTTCACCCCCGTGGTTCGACTGTTGGTCGAAGCGTGATGATATATACATAGCCTATAACCTTCCTCGATAAATGTATAGTGTACTAGCTTTCCAGCCGCAGCTTCGCCCGCGCAGTCAAAGAATAACCTGCATAGTTCCCGTTCCCGTGGGATTTCTGGGATAAAACCTATCCTATTTCCCGGGATAAAAAGTAGCCTATGTCCTTTCTCGGATATCAAAATATCTCTATATCAAATTTCATGCAAATTGGTTCAGTAGATAAGGCGTGATTGAGTAACAGACAGACAGACAGAGTTACTTTCGCATTTATAATATTAGTATGGATAGGTATCTAACACCGAAAGAATTTTTCAAATCGGATCAGGTAGTTCCCGAGATTAGAGCGCGACGCGACGTGGTGATATAGCCTATAGCTTTCCTCGATAAATGGGCTATCCAACACCGACAGAAATTTTCAAATCTGACCAGAAGTTCTTGAGATTAAACAAACAAACAAACTCTTCAGTTTTTTATCATTAGTATAGATTTGAAATTGTACATATTATATAATATATTTTGTCAGTCGTTTATATCGCATCGGAGTTATTTTATGGTCAGAATTTGTGTTATTTAGTAATATAAGTTTATGTTATAAGCAAGAAGCTTGTTATAAGTATGCTACAGGAAATCCCCGAGCAAAGCCGTGGGGGATTCCGCAAAGATATTTGAGGTACAGTGCGACACAAAAGAGATGAAAATAAATGAGGGCGCCACCGTCGCTCATATAGCAACACTGATACTGCGACGCAAGCGATCTTGATACTATAGAATAAAAATCCAAAAATGTATATAATATAATCTAAAAAAATACCGCGATTTAAACCGTTATAATTGTTTCAGTGTAGCAATAGTGTAATTTAAGACAAAAATACATTAGTATTTTAATTGACCTACCTAGGTCAAATTTTACTTAAATGTATTTGGAATTAGTTATTTTATAAAAATCGGTCAAGTGTTTAGACTGCAGAGGCGCACATAGAATCAAACATACAAACAAACAAGCATACATGCAGCTCAAACACATTACCCTCTTTCTGGGTCCGTCGGGTAGAAAAAAACAAGGCGATTTGAAAACCACATATTTTTATTTTTTTTGTAGATAAATTTTGTACATTAATATAATTCATCAAAATCTAAATATTCTACTCCTTCAAAGGACTGATCATCACTCTGTTTCGAAGTACTGGCAAGAGGGTACGGGGGATCTTCAGTATCTGTAAATATGATACAGTAAATATGATTTTTTTTCTTATGGTTTGATTGATTAATAGATAGATAGCTGTATGAAAACAGTTATCACTATACTATGTAGTAAAATCTAAACTAGGTACTTTATTTGAGGCTGGTTGGATTGGATATAACTTCATGACTCAAATTGTGCTGGTCGCACTATAAAAACTAGTTTTTGTTTACATACAAATAACCTCAAATTAATTTGCGAAAACGTAATAATCGCCATACATACATACATTAAACACTCGTTACTAATGGAATATTCTATTTTACGTAGTACTGAGCAAAAATAAATGGAATCTCACCGGTATATTCTGCTGTACGTTTGTAAACGTTTTCCAAATCAGTCAATAAATTTCCAGCTTGAAATTCGGACAAACACCGAATAAAAACTTTATACACCACATCACGGACACCGCTACGTTTAACCTTTTTCATGATGTCTCCTTTTTTATTTAAATTTCTTGTTCTAAATAACAATTTTATCTCAATAATTCTCCACTTCACGAAAAAAACAACAAATTTTTATTCAACTTGACAGCTACATTGCCAATTCAGGGTTGCCAGGTAATGAAAAACGAATTAGTTCCAAAATAATTAATTTCATCTCTTTTATGTCGTACTATAGCTATAGTGTATACTCTCAAATATAAATAAATTTTATCTGTGGTTTATAGGATGACAGTTCTCAAATTGACATTAATTGGCATTGACATACAAACATGCGGCACGTTTATTAGTTGTCAATGTCAGCAAAATTCAATTTCAATTTTCAATACTTAATGTTTATAAATTTTAAGCAAGGGTGGCTTTATGATTAATAAACAAATGATATAGAAATTGTTATATATTCTATACAGAATTCCAAGTGCTGCTATCAGCAAAACTGTATAAGTCGAATAGAGTTCTAGTTGTAGTTGTACTAATACAGTATATAGAAAATTTTATAGGTTAAGATTGAAATATGAGTGGCCGCGGTGGAAATAATTATAGGCCTTGGAGAGGAAGAGGCAACAGAGGTTCCAGAGGTTTCAGAGGTTCCCGTAGACCCTACAGCTACGGCCCTCCTGGTGGAAGACATAGTTATAACGATAATAAAAGTGAATGGAGAAAGGAAGAAAAGCCGGCAGGCGCTAGAGGCTTAACGGAGAAAGAGATCGGTGTCACAGAATATGTCAGCGAACATGATGGTTTTAACGGTATTATTAAGTCAAGGTAATTTTTTTTTTCTACACCTTGATCCATATACGGCAAGTTTTGTTGCAATTATTTTATTGTAAAGTTTTTTTTTTTTTTTTTTTTTTATTAATTGTACAATAGGGGAGCGCTTGGCCACAATCTCGCCTGATGGTAAGCTGAGATGTGGCCTAAGATGGAGCGCGCTTCCCTAAAATGTACCTGTTCACTCTCCTCTTGAAGACCTCCAAATTGTACTCGTCGGGGAACACAGATTCAGGAAGCATGTTCCAGTCCCTAGCGGTTCGAATAAAGAATGACGATCCGAACCGCTTTGTCCGGGTAAATGGAACGTCAACCATGTGGCGATGCCTAGAATCTGTGGTAGTGTAAGTTCTTTGGTTATGTGAATCGAAACTTGACCTGCATATTTTATAATATTATTACTGCATTGTATAAAATTGATAGACTGATTAAAATTATTCATAGAAGTGAAATAAGCGTTTTTAACTCACACACATTGCACAACATGTGTGCCATAAGCACATTTTACATTACTTATTGTGTCAGGTTACAGGTATCATGTTACATATTATGTTGAAATGTATATGTATTGTCTCTATCTAATATGTAGTGTCTCTATTGTTCAGTTGGCAATTGGCTTCAATATAAAGCAGTTGTCACTTCAGTTGATCTATTTAGCTATCCGAACAATTTATAGTCGCTACAAAGTACAACATGATAACACATCAAATTGCTAAAGTAATTGAATTATCAATTAACGCAAAACTATTAGATTTTCAGACTTCCAAGTATCAGAAGTGAATGAAAACGGTGAGATAGCAAAGCTAACAGATCTCTCGCCGCCAGAGCCTCCCGAGGATGAAACAGTACTCGAAGACGAGGATCTACTGCTTAATAAGTATAACCTGGAAATACTGCCGATGGAAACATGGGATAGGATAAACAAGCTATCGATGAGTACTGGTCCCGATTATGATACTGTTGAGGTTTGTAGTTTGTTTTATTGCTACACTACATATATATTTTTTTTATTTGTAACTAGCGACCCGCCCCGGCTTCGCACGGGTGCAATGCTGATACTAAATACACTACAGAAAAACTGTGAACGTTGTATATAAAAACATTACGGCCCACTCCGGCTTCGCACGGGTATAAAATAGATAGCCGGGCGGCCGGCCGGTACCGCCGCAAAGGCTACGTCCCGCAATTTTTAAATCTGTAATATCTTCGAAAATATTCACTTAAATCATACGGTGTAAAGGGCCATATAGATCTATATTAAATGAACAATGTATTCAAGGTATTTAATTGGTTAAGGATTAATGCTGTATTGGTTAAAATCGCATCGAAAATTTGCCATTATTTGTCGTAAAAAGTAAATGACAAAAAAAAGTTATTGTGGGTTATCCATAAAAGATAGACATATACCATCGCGGACTTTTCTTTAGACCTTTTCAATGTGTATAATATTTAGTACATTATTTTGATAAAACTCGTAGGCCTCAGCCTGCGTTTGCAATGTAAGCGGAAAAAATGTAATTTTTTACGACATCACATTAGAAACCTCAAAAATAACAGTACTTCTCCACTATTTAATGGATGTTATTATACATATAAACCTTCCTCTTGAATCACTCTATCTATTAAAAAAAACCGCATCAAAATCCGTTGCGTAGTTTCAAAGATTTAAGCGTACAAAGGGACATAGGGACAGGGAAAGCGACTTTGTTTTATACTATGTAGTGATAGGGAAGCGCTTGACCACAATCTCGCCTGATGTTAAGCTGAGATGTGGTCTAAGATGGAACGCGCTTCCCTAGAAGGTACCTGTTCACTCTACGCTTGAAAAAGTATGCATATAGTAAAACAAAGTGGCTGTTGCTCTCTGTCCCTACGTATTCTTAATTGTAAAAATAAGGCAACAGATTTTGCATTTTTTTATAGATAGTGATTCTTGAGGGAGATTTATAATATACTAGCAATGCCCTGCGGTTTCACCCGCATATATAGCGATATCGTGACAGTGAAAAGTCTACTATAGGTCGGACTATAGGTTTAATTTTTAATCACATAAAAATCACCTTCACCCCGTCCTGCACTACGCCTGCTCATTATACCTACTATCTTTTGAATGGAATATCCAATTTTTTTTATTTAAAAAGTATTTT
>CAJQZN010027778.1:0-26881 GCA_907164685.1 Colias eurytheme | reverse complement strand
TACCAAAAACTCAAGTCTAAAATACCTTTACGCTATAATAAAATCAAACTTCTATGTCAACGAATCAGAAGAAACAGCCGTAAATGCCGAAAAATTTCGCAAATTTCGACATTCGCAAGGGAATCAAAACTCAAAACCTACAGGGTAAGTACTTTTCGTAAACTCAGAATCTTAAAATTCGGTACAAAGCAACATCTTATAGTACAGATACAGGAATAATTGCAAAAAATATACAGGGTGTCCCACTATTGGTATACTAAGCGCGAAGGAACTTGTAGTTTTGCATACACTGATCACGTAAAAAATACTTTTGAAAAAAATTACGTCCAAAATTTTTTGCTAAATTTTTCCTGAAAATCCATGTTTTCTTCTCTAGCTTCGCGCAGCCGGCATATACCGCTTCTCTAATATTAGCATTTTATCTATGAAAACATAATCTTAAACGATAGCTCACGTGCTGGTGGCAAAGTTGGGCGGCTCGCTTGTTATGGGTGTACACATAGAGTTTTAAGAATTCATCTATTTGCCTGCTGTCTGCCTGTGAAGACCCTTTTTCTCAGGAACGCGTGGAGATATCAATCTGAAATTCATACCAAATACTCAAATCTACAGTTCCTTATAGCTGTGAAAAAGATCAAACTTATAAGCCAACGCAATCAAAAGATACAGCCATTTATGCCGTAAATTATCGCAAATTTCGACATTATCGCAAGGGAATAAAAATCTATAGGTATTGTACTACTTCCTGTGAACACAGAGTTCTGAAATTTGGTTAAAAGCAATGTCAGCACAGATGGAGAAAATATTGCTAAAACATACAATTCATGCTTATCAACATTCGCAAGTGTTGCCAGGAATCAAAACCTACAGGGTACTTCCCGTGAACACAGAATCTTGATATTTAATCTTTATTTAATAGAAACTTACGTCTTATAGCACAGATAAAGGAAAAATCGCAAAAAACATAAATTTAATATTAAAACATATAAAAATGTTTGTACGAAACTCTTGGTTCGCCAATCCGACTCGCACTTGACCATTTTTTTTTAAATCTACGTATCAATTAAATTACCAAAATATAGCTTTTGAAAATTGACCACGTCTACCTCCTACGTATAGGTAGATATTTATTTGATTATTCACATATTATGGAGATAAATCCAAATAAGGTTGATTAGAAATCTGTTTATAAACCATTCAGGAATGTTAAGAACGGCAAGATACTGATAATTCCCTTCGTTTATATAATGACTAAACTAGTTTTGTTTCTTCTGCAGGAACTCTATCTCAATCCGAAGTTTATTCACGAAGGATACGAGGGCTTCGACGTGGTGACCGGTACACTCGGTAAGGCATTGTGAAATTATTTCGTAACATATAGATTATAGATTACAAACTAACTCAAACTGTCGCGACTTCAGCTTGCTTATAAACTTGACTGTTTTAATATACATGTACTACCTTAGTATCAAGGCGTTATGTAATTTTATGAAATTATTGTATATCATAGGTACTAATTATCCTTATCCTTACCTCCCTATAGTCCCTATCCTTATAAGATTCGGCTCTAAGGATTTATAAAAACAGTAATAAATGTACCTATATAGAGCATAAGCGCGAATGTTATGGATGTTTGTTACTCTTTCACATAAAAACGATTGGACGGATTTGGATGAAACTTTACAGGAATATAGGTTGATGGAACACGTGAACTACAGAAATACTTTCGTACTTACGGTGAAACCACGTGGCACAGCTAATTGTTTATGTAGGAAAGGGACCAGGTTCTCTTTATATGCATCTATATTATTATGATTATGCAACGTAGGTGTGTAATGTAGGCAAATTGTTAATTACATAAGGAAACTAGACTAGTTTGCCAACGCTTAAAGATTTATTACCGCTATAATCTACGAACAATTTAATTAGAATCGGCATTTGTTTATTATAATATGTTCTGCTTCCTGCGAAATCAATGTATTATACATTAAATACCCATAAATACTAAATTTGGAAGACCGCAAAGTAATATTGAATACCTACGAGTCTCAAAAGTGGCATAGTCCTATGTTAATATGCCTTGCTAATTGTTAAGCGAAATAAACCTTTTGCACTGCTTGTCTAAAATGTAAAACGTAAATTTAAATTATGTATCAAAGCGTGAAATGCGCGTTTGCGCTTTAGCGAAGTTCTGTGTTATTATGTGCATGTCTCTCGCTATTGTAGTAAATAATAAAAATATAGCTTGCTTATACCAATTCATATGTTTTTATTCAATATTTCAGGTGACAAATGGCTGTTATCGTGTTTCGGGATATTACATATGTATAAAGGCCTATTTTTTCGAGTAATTCCCGGAGTACAGAGGCTTGATACTAACTATGCTGGCATATTTCGGTTAGTTGCAAAATATTTATTTCAAGCCACATTTTTGATACACACCGTATTTGTAGATAATATTTGACTTTGTTCGTATTGTATTTGAATATTAACGGCTAAAAAAATTAAATTGTATTAATATCTAAACACGCAATTGATCAACCCTCTAAGGAGGCATGTGTATCTACTATTAACAAAATAGACTTAATATTCCTTTATGACCAATTTTCAGGTTTTGCATATGGTGGTGTGGGCAATGGGTAGAAGTATTAGTTGATGACCAGCTGCCCACAGTGCACGGCAAGCTGGCTTTCATGCACTGCAGCCATTCGGAGCAGTTGTGGCCAGCCTTATTAGAAAAGGCTTATGCTAAGTCAGTATACCACTCTTTAGAACCTGCCATTCATCCCTGTAACTTATTGCATGATGTAGTCCACTGTATAGTTGAACAAATGCCTTGAGCTTGTGTTTTAGTATAAATTATTTTGCCATTGCAGAATGCACGGATCGTATGAAGCTTTGAAATACGGTAATCTTCACGATGGACTTGTCGAGTTAACGGGGGGTATAACAGAGACTATCCCACTCGCAGATATAGAAGATCCAGTTAGATTGCACAATTTATTACAGACCACAAGTGTTGTTACAGCGTATCATTCTGCAAATTCTGTTAAAAATATAGAATCTGGAATACGCTACAGACTGTATAATATGGAAAGGGTGCGTAAATGAACTTAGTTTAAATTACATATATCTTTTATATCGTAGCTTCCATTCTTATAATTATTATTACTATCGATACCTATAAGCTGATTGAGCCGCCTTTACCTTGGACAAAGATAAAATAAAATTTATTAGCAACTTCAAATATAACATTATAGGTACAATATTGCTCTGCCTTCTGAACTAGGTTTATTAACTAAATTACCTGTATCTCAGAAGGCAGAAAGATAAAACAATACTTACTGTAAATAATATTTAAATCCGTTTAAAAACAATATATTCATGTACTTACACATTTTATTATAAAAACATTTTGCTACTACTATAAAGTCGATGTGCTCTGTAACAGTTAGGTAATAGCAAAATAATTAACATAATATTGTTGTCGTAACTGTTCAGGTAGAAACCCCGGGAGGTTACATACACTTAGTACGCTTGGGAAAACCTCTAGCGGCCGGAGAAAAGCCTTTTAACCACCTGGTATTAGACAAAACAACGTAAGTATAAATGTACAAATCATTCTCACCGTTATAGCGCACACATAGGACCAAATAAAATACTTACTATCTTGATCAGTACCTACCTTTAAACCTAAGGTCTAATTTTTCTGAGTTAGCTGCTCCTAATACAAAATTGTACCTACTGGGTAGAGAATCATCATTTACGCATCACACTTGATGCGTAATTTCATTTTCGACTCCGAAATTAAATGCTGACGAAAAAGGTCTCTTTACATTAAATCTTATTTTTAAGATGGAATTCAATACCAATAACAGAGCGAGACCGATTAACATCTACTACTACGGGTTTCTGGATGCTTTATACGGATTTCATAAGCATGTTCGCCCAATTGGATTTAGTTCACATTAGTGGAGAAAATAGTCAGATAGAGGCTACTCTGGCAGATAAACAAAAGTGGCTGATAAGGTCTCATCAAGGGAGATGGATGAAAGGAGTCACGGCCGGAGGCTGTAGAAATCATACTGGTAAGATTATTGTAAACATATCATTCAACTAGCTGCGCTCCGCCGTTTCACCCGCGTGGCTTTGCTCCTGTTGATCGTAGCGTGATGATATATAATATAGCCTTTCTCGATAAATGGGCTATATAACACCGAAATAATTTTTCAAATCGGACCAGTAGTTCCTGAGATTAGCGCGGTCAAATAAACAAACAAACTCTTCAGATTTATTATAATATTATGTATAGAAATATAGATTCTAATGTAAAATTAATCACTATTCTAATGTAGCAATGAGGTAACCTATCTACGACTAATGTTTCCAGTACATTTAGACTTATTAAAGAAACTAATAATATGAGAGGAATGTAGTGAGAAAGGAAGAGTGAAATAAGAAAGTGCTACTTTAACAATTTCATACTAACTAGTTATAGTTAAAGAAAATATGAAATTTTTTATTATTTTATTATTTCTATTAACGAAGTCTCACATTGATATTTTCAGAATTTTTCCACATGAATCCACAAATTCAAATATTGGTTAGTGAACCGGACACAGTGTTTGTATCTCTCAGTCAACATAGTATAATGGAACCGAAAGTTATAGGCTTTAGTATTTATAGAATTTCAAAACCACTTACGGAAATTGCACCATCCACGTTATTTAAGAAAATCAAGAGCTCCATTAATTCTAAATACACCAATAGCAGACAAGTTAGCGAACGGTAAATATATTAATTTAATCTATTTTTATATAAATACTTACCTACTTAAAGTAACAACCCATCTGGATTTTCTCTGTGAATTTATTTTCAAGGGCAAAGCGAATATTCTAACTTTAATAAATGTATAAATATCAAAATTATTGCAGAAGCGACTTATTTTCTCTCATGAATATTTATTATTTAATTTATGTTACCTCTGACACACTCTGTTTTTTTTAATATATCAAAATTAATTAGCTAGTAGTTAGTTACCCATGCATGCGCGGTGACAATAAAAATTTGTTTCAGCAATTCAAATTTCAAAATATAAAAATAAATATAAAGTATATATACTTTCAGATGTGACCTAGAAACCGGTGCCTATTTAATTATACCTACAACCTTCGAACCACGACAGGAGGGAAATTTCACACTCCGAGTTTGTTCAATAAAGCAACACAAAGTCAATTTATTAGATTGTTTTCCACAGACATTAAAAATGGCTCTGTTAAAACCGCCATCTCAAATAAATTCCAATACTTTTCAACTATACGACTCGCAATTTCTTCAATTAGCAGACGAACACAAAACTATAAATGCGTTTGAACTTCAAGAACTGTTGGAGAGATGTTTGCCCAATGATTACATTAAGAGCTGCGCAACGATAGAAACGTGCCGGCAAGTCGTGTTGTCTATGGAAGTATCCTTTTTAAAAGTTATAATTTGTAGCTTAAATATGTACCTACGTGTGTTGTAATTAATTATTAAGATCAGAAATTATACCCAAACTAACTGTAAACTGACACTGAGATATGAGCAAGACGTGAGCGAGACGGATTTATTATAAAATAATAAATATTTACTTTCGTCTTTCAGATAATAACTAATGATAATACGTCATAACATTCTATGAACTATTTCCTTAGAACCTTACTGATATCAATGATGCATTAGTATAATGATAACCTACGTAAGTATGTGCGTTGCAAGAAAAGAAAAACTCAAATCAATATCATAACATCGTAATTCGTGTTATGAACCTTTTCCTAAAAATACAATACAATACAATTGCATACAGCAGATTCAATTTAATTTAACTTTCGAAGGTTCTGCAGTTTTTTTTTATAAATGTTAATAATTTTCTTAACCCTAAATAACAGAAGGATGGATTGGGTCGTATAACGTTAAACGACTTCAAGAATTTAATATACAGTCTAAGATATTGGCAAGAAGTTTTCAAGCGATATTCCACCGAGAAAATGGGAGTGTTACGAGTAGAAAGATTTCGTGATGCGCTCCGTGACGTCGGCTTTGCTGTGCCCGAGAGAGTCATGGCTCTTCTGGTGCTCAAATACATGAGAAAGGATGGCATGCTGAGATTTGGGGATTTTGTATCTGCAATCGTCCTTTTGCATAGGGCATTCGGTAAGTAACGGGTTCGTCCACGACAAGCAATGAATGCAGGCATGAATTTACATCAATAATTATTATTTATTATTCTTAACCACCGTACAACCTTCCATCGTCAGAACTAGACCAAATTTAAATGGGACCAAAAGTGAAGCATAGGCTTTTTATTAAAAAAGAAATATCAAAATCGGTTCACTAACACGCAAGTTGTGGGTAAGTACAAGCAATTAAAAAAACAGTGGAATTAAGAACCTTCTCCTTTTTTTGAAATTTGTTGAAAAGTTACATTAAAAACCCTACCATACCAAAATTATTATCGAAAAAAATAATAATAAAATGGTTAAATTTATGGTATAATAAAAAGGAATAATTCAAGCAATTTTGTTTTCAATTTGTAATGATACTTATTGAGATCTTTTTAAAAATAGTAAGTATTAAAATTTGCATCCATTTTAGTGCAATTTAAATTCATCCTATTTAAAGTAAAATGGTATGCATAAGAAAAAGTTCTTAATTACCGGTTCTTCGTTAACTACCATTTTTTTTAATAAATTGCCTACTGCCACATAAATATTCAATTAGATCTATATCTAACAATAACATTAACTAATATTATATCGTAGGTATCTATATTCTCATTGGTAAAACAGCTTTGGTTACTAATCAAAATTGTCGCTTATTTTTCTCTTTAATCGGAATATAATATATGTAGTACGAATAAAAGACAAATATAATGGACTACTTGCTCTAATGGTTTATCTCACGAAGTACCATATTTTATATTCCCATTTCAGATATGTTCTGCAATAACTGCTCAACGAGTACATACAAAATGCAATTAACATTTTCTGAGGTGGGTATTATAATATTGTTTATTTTATAAGTATTAAACAATTTATCATTCGCTTTTAAACATTCTGTAATGCATAATTTATTTAATTTATTTATGTCGACACATCCTAACAGTCTTGATAAATATAAGCCTAACTGCCTAAGTACGCAATACTTTCTGATTTATAACTTTATAAGTATAAAATTTAAATATAAAAAAGCCCCGACACCATATTCTTGACAGGTATCTTGAATTTAAAAACCTGAAGTGTTTTATTTCTTTTGATGATTCAAGGTCTTTCATTTGATACCCATATTGAAGTTGTTGTGGAAAGACCCCATCGGAATCGGTACATCCGTTTGAAAGCTACGATGCCACAAACAGACGTTCACATTATAACGGCCCTGTTTTTGTGTCAGGGGTTAAAAGTATAGATTGTTTAAAATATGTTCATAAGAACATACAAATCGAAGGTTTAAAAAAATTGTTTAAAATGTATATTATTATATTGTTGAATTTGTTTTTCAGTGGCTGAAGTTGGCTTTGACGTGCTAACATTAGGATTCAGATAAGAGTTGCTGCTAATACCTACAAGTGCCAAATAAGCAGAAATCGGTGGTTAGGAAATATAAAACATTTGTGATAAAGGAAACGATATTATATGAATTGTGACTTTGAATTGAGAATGTACTTGTGGTGTAAACATACGATATGCATTTATTATTATAGGTTTACTATAGTGTAAATATTTTGAATGTAATCTACAAAAGTAGGACTTAATTATTATTAAATTGATATGACTTTATGTAGTATGTACATGTACATATTATATTATTATATAATATTACCTAGAACATAAATAGGTATCTACTAAATTAGTATTAACCAGCGCTGCAACAGATTTTCGAGAAAACCGTATTTTGGACATTTTTTAATTGTTTGTAAAAATAAAAGTTTTTTATAAACGTAACATATTTTTATTTTATTTTTTGGTTCGTCTGGCAACATTGATCATTATTACAAGGGCGGATCCAGCTTTAGTGCCAGGGGGGGGTCACATAGACGTGGTCAATTTTCAAAAGCTATGTTTTGGTAATTTAATTGATACGTAGATAAAAAAAAATGGTCAAGTGCGAGTCGGATTAGCGAACCAAGAGTTCCGTACAAACATTTTTATATGTTTTAATATTAAATTTATACTTTTTGCGATTTTTCCTCTATCTGTGCTATAAGACGTAAGTTTCTATTAAATAAAGATTAAATATCAAGATTCTGTGTTCACGGGTAGGTTTTGATTCCTGGCAACACTTGCGAATGTTGATATTAAGCATGAAATGTATGTTTTAGCAATTTTTCCTCCATCTGTGCTGACATTGCTTTTAACCAAATTTCACAGGAAGTAGTACAATACCTATAGATTTTGATTCCCTTGCGATAATGTCGAAATTTGCGATAATTTACGGCATAAATGGCTGTATCTTTTGATTGCGTTGGCTTATAAGTTTGATTTTTTCACAGCTATAAGGAACCGTAGATTTGAGTATTCGGTATGAATTTCAGATTGATACCTCCACGCGTTCCTGAGAAAAAGGGTCTTCACAGGCAAACAAACTTGAAAAATATATATTTTTTGCAATTATTCCTGTATCTGTACTATAAGATGTTGCCTTGTACCGAATTTCAAGATTCTGAGTTTACGGAAAGTACCTTGTAGGTTTTGAGTTTTGATTCCCTTGCGAATGTCGAAATTTGCGAAATTTTTCGGCATTTACGGCTGTATCTTCTGATTCGTTGACATAGAAGTTTGATTTTATTATAGCGTTAAGGTATTTTAGACTTGAGTTTTTGGTATGAATATCAAGTTAATACATGTCAGCGTTCACGAGTAACAGGGTTGTAAGTTTAAAATTTTTTTTAATATTTTTTTATATTATAATCTAAGGAAAAATTCATGCTTTTCGCAATTAGTAAACAAAGTCGTTGTATCTGTGCCTATGTCCCTATGTATCATTAAATCTTTAAAACTACGCAACGAATTTCAATGCAGTTTTTTTAAAGATAGAGTGATTCAAGAGGAATAGTATGTAATTTATAAGGTTTTAGAGAAAGCGGGCGAAGCCGCGGGCGATAAGCTAGTCTGCGTTATAAGACGTTTGATTGTACTAAATTTCATGACTCTGTGTACTCGGGAACTACCCTGTAGGTTTTGATTTCTTAGGGAGTGTCGAAAAATTTCAGCAATTACAGCTGCATATTTTGATTGCGTTAGCTGAAACGTTTGAATTTTTCACAGCATCAAGGGACCGTAGAGGATTTCGACATTAGCAAGGGAATCAATACCTGCAGGGAGCACCCTGTCCCGTAAACACAGTCTTGAAATTGAGTAAAAAGTATCGTGTTATAGCACAGATGTAGTAATAACTGCGAAAACCCTAATTATTTAATTAAATTAAATAAAAATATATTTTTAAATAATTTTAAACTTACAATCCCTTTACTCATGAACGTCCACATGTATTTAATTGATATTCACATCAGAACTCAGGTCTATAATAACTTAAATCTGTTATTTAATTCAAATTCTACGTCAACGCAATCTGAAGAAAAAGCAATTAGAGCCGCATATTCTGTAATTCGCAACTACTTGCAAGGGAATCATCAATCAAAACCTACAAGGTACTTCCCGTGAACACAGTCTTGAAATTTGGTTAAAAGCAACGACTTAAGCACTTACAAGCACAGATAAAGAAAAAAATCCTTTAAACAAAATTGTAAGATACAACATAATGAAAAAATATGTTTACTCGGAGTCCTCGGTGCGACTTGGCCGATTTTTTGTTGTAATTTGACTGTATTTTATAGTGTTCATTTGAAAAAAAATTTTGCTATTTTATGTCTTATCCACGAACTGGGATATTTCGATATTTTAGGTTTTGTGTGAAAAGTGTAACAGCAAAAGTTGTAGAAAAAAAAAAGACGGGTTGCACTCCGGGAGTGCCGGCAGAAGTGAAAACTTGATTATTAACGTTCAGCATGTTTGATATTTTGGAATGGTATCCGTCTTACGCATGGAATATAAGGGCTAAAAAAAAAACGTCCGTCTTACGCTTTTTCGATCAGGCCACGTGTTCTGACGCGAGTTTAAGATTTTATACCCAACGCCGCTAAAGAAGTTTTCACTTCAATTAATTACATACGACTTTACCATTACACTTTATTCCGCAGTTATGGTTTTTTTTTTAATCGAAAAACCTGTTATTTGTCCTTAAATTACGACCACAGGTCGACCCTAATAAACTTTTTCTATAATTTTTGTTATATTCTCTTCCGTTACCGTTTGTAATTGATTTCATTGTTCTATATTACTTTTATGTCTCAAAATTCAATAAAAACATCATATTGAACAGTATTAATTTGTTAATTAAAAAAGATAATATTAAATTAGTGGTCCACTTAGGTTGTGGACCTAGCCCAGGGGGGGGTCATGACCTCGTGACCCCCCCCCTGGATCCGCGCTTGCATTATTATTAATGTGGTAAAACTAAGTATGTATCATGTATGTATATGTGTACCTTTTTCTATGAAATTTCACATTGTACATACATATAACATATATTTTAGATTATAATACTATTGTAACATATAACATAATTACTTATTAAAAAAAGATTAAACCCAAATAAAAATTAATGTTGCATTTATAAAAATACCTAGTTATCTAAGAGTATATATAAATGTATAAAAATGTAGTAGGTATCCATCCTTTTTTTCTTTATTTGAATGTGAATAAATAAAATTTTTGAAAAGCAAATAAACCTGATTACTTTTATTTAACGTGTTTTAATCATCACAATGATACTAGCGTACAACTCTGGGTATAGTATGGTTAACTAGTAAGATTGACAGGCAGGCGTAGAAGGCTGCCTAAAGAAAATCAATCAGTGAAATATATATACATATTTATAATGCATCCGCCCCTTACCCCACTAGGGGACACGCGACTTCACTCACACTCACTATTGCAATTTTATCTTGCCCCATCCAAAATAAAATGGCAGCAATAAGTCAGTCAATAAAAATTGTGATATTGCTTTCATCAAACAAGGCAGTAGTTTTATCAAAAGCAAACCTGTAAAGCCATATACAAACTATTTGTAGCTACATAGTTTTCTGCACGACATCCAATATAATATTCATTCTATTGCATGAAGCAGACTTATTAAATACAGTAAATCTATACATATTATGATCTCTGTCATAGGTATAATATTTTCAGAACACTAAACTAATAGATGAAATAAAATTAAAATCCCTCCCCATAGAAAATGCAAAAGTCAAATAATTTCATCATAATATTTATTATTTAAAATCCACATTTACATAAAAATATTATAGAATTGATAAACATTGCATTTATTTAATAATTGTATTTATAAACTTGATAATAACTACAATATTTTACATAAAATAAAAGAAAAAAATAAATTGTGGCAAGAAAATATGAATAATTATCTAATTCAATAAAATTGTAAAAGCAATCCATTATAAAAAAATGATAAAACAAAAATGCAGTAGGTATGTAAATTATTTCTGTTGTTAAAATTTTTTGACTAGACTATTTTATAACAGCATAATATTATAAAAATAATTGATGATAAATAAGAAATAAATAAATTGAACTGACAAATAAATAAGGGTGAATAAAATATTTTTTAAGATGTTGTGCTTTAAAATGAGGCAATTGATCGAATACAACTAAAGATATACTTAAGTACCTAAAGATCAAAAACAGAAACTCAAACAATTTTATTGACCATATTATGATCATGTTAACAACATGTGTTTAAAAGACTACATATTCTGAAGATTTCAATTATTTGCTTATTGACTTTTACTACCTACTTACTACCTATTAAAAATGGTTTACAAGTAGTCGTTATTTGACATCTTTAGATACATCTATTGCACCTGAGTCCTCATTTGTCTTATGAGCTGCTGCTTTGTGCAATTCATACAGTTGCACAAGCTGATCATCAGTCATATGATCTAACATTTCTGGTTGTAGATACTTTCCGACAACCTTGGTTTTTGCTTGATTTAATGGTTTTGTCTGTTTAGCTACATTTATTGCATAATCCTGTAAAACAAATCACATAAGAATTCCAAGATAAACTTCAATTAATTTAATAATATAGAATAAATGTATTACCGTCCACTCGCTCAGAAAAATTCTCGCCTCCTGAGGATTACAATTTTTATGCCTTTTAAATTCTTCTCTCGCGTAATTATCACCTAGAACCCGTAGCTCTGGTGGCAATGCGCGGTGTACCCGAAATATTAGCTTATATAATTTTCTCACGCGGGATACATGCTCTAAATTAAACATTTTATATAATCACGCGTTATTCTAAACCAGTCATTTATTCTACATTTATCCTACTTAGAGAAATTTCTCACTATCTCTATTTTGATTAAATAGTGTTTGAGAAATGATTACTTAATTTATGTATAACATTATCTTATCTTTATCTCATAACATTTTCTAAAATCTTCTTTTGCATACAAAAAGACAACAACCACACAACAACCAAGACGTGATCTTGGAAGGCAGTACTGACAACTGACAAGTGACACTGACAAGAGTAACAAGTGGCATTTATTTAGAGCTATTACGCACTGTCGACCAGTCGCTGGCGACTCAGTCGCCGGCGACTGTGACTTACTATAGTTTAAATATGGGCTTGCGCACTGAGTCGTCAGTCGTCCCGGCGACTCGGCGACTCGCCGCGTTGTGGCGACGCACAGGCGACTGGCGGTCGCCGGCGACCAATAGAAGCACGGCTTCAAATGGGAGCGTTCGCACTGCAAGCAACTGTCGTAGCGACTCTTGTAGGGACGGGATTCAGCACGAATGTACTTAGAATACTGTCGCTCGGCTTGTTTCCTGCCCCTAGTTTCTCTGTTTTGGTCGCCGAGAGACTGAGTCGCCGGCGACTGGTCGACAGTGCGTAATAGCTCTTATGTAGCGTCCTTGGTAGAGAGAGATAATGAATATAGCGTCCGAGTGTAGCGTACTTACGTATAGGTAAACCAGAATCTGATGGCAATTAGGGAAATCAAAATTTTGAGTGTGCAACCCTAGGGTAAATGGATCTTGATACTGCGTATTTTTTATTTTGTCCTCAATATCATTAGTTATATTACACAAGTGGATAATACTGTTTTTAATAATGAGATATCCACGTAATATTATGTAGGTACTTATTACATGTATAATATACATATTACTTTTCTAAAGGTAATACATAATATTATTATGTATTACACACCTATATTCGAATATAATATATCATTATGGCATGTGAAAATATGGATGTAATGATAATGCAGATCAAAACTTATTTACTATATTTAACGATGGTTTATAATTTTTTATAAAATAAAACAATAATAAAATAAAATCATGTTTATTTTCGTAAGATTTAACACATTATAAAATTGACTTGTACACCTTGGACTTGACAAATAGCCGAATTGGAAACTCCTGTTATAAGTTTTCATAAAATTATATTTTAATCAACAAACAATATTATATACCTATTAATAACATTTTTAATTTAAAGTATCAAAACGGGTAAGTCCAACTTAGCAATAAAATCTTTCACGCGCTTTAAAATTGAAAATTGTGATGAGTTTGACCCTTTTTCATCGAATATTTTTCTATACACATTGTAAACAACACCTCTTGCTTGTGATCGCAGCGGTTTTATCGACATTTAGAAGATTTTGAAGACAAAATCCTAAAAATTTATCATCAAAACAATTAATTTGACAACCAATTTGATAGTTGTCAAATTAAGTTGCCACATGAAAATCTTTAATTTTTAAAATATAAATATGCCATCAGATTCTGGTAGACCTATAGTATTTGTATTCTCTTTGGTAGCGTAGAGCAATGTAGAGCGAGAATGGGCGTATTCAGAAAGAAAGCTTGAAACTTATAAGCGCTTATAAGCGCTTATCGGCGCTTATAAGCGCTGGTAACCCGCGCAGGAAAATATATGAACATGCGCTTATAAGCGCTGATCGGCGCCGACAAGTTCCAACAAGTTTCAACAAACTTGTCGGCGCCGATCAGCACTTATAAGCGCATGTTCTGGTTCATTCTCACTCTACGGCATGTTCATATATTTTCCTGCGCGGGTTACCAGCGCTTATAAGGCCGGCCACATACATCAGTTTTCCTGATACGTTTTCCTGATCCGTTTTCCTAATCAGGGCCTCCGAACGCAGTAAATTCATACAAAAGCAATGAATGTCACACACATTCGATAACTTTCCGTACGGTTTTTCTCCGTCCGTTCTTTCCGAATGCAAGCCCATGCATCAGGAATTCCTGACGGAAAAAAAACGAAACGGATGCAAAGCTTACATACATTTTGTATGGCCCGCCACACACATTCGAAATTCCGAACGGAACATCAGTCAGCGCTCGAGAGAGTAGTAATATTCTTTGGTCAGCGCAGCGCGATCGAGCTGAGCGGACCCGTACCGTAGTTATTGTTGGGACACCCACGAATACGTAATATTTAATTATTATTCACGATGAGTGACATTGAACAGTTAATAATTGGTGTAGAGGGGTACCCATGCCTGTGGGACCTTAATAACGAAGATTATCATAACAGGGATATGAAAGATCTTGCTTGGCAACAAAATGCTCTAGGCGATAAAATGAACATGATAAAACTTTTTACAAAATAAACATAATTATTTATTTCATAACTATTGTTATTACATATATAGTCCATTGAAATGTTACATTTTTTAGGCCTAATCTTGCGTTTTTTAGAGGACGTAATTTTATTTTTTTGATATGTAGGGGGGGTCAGTGTGAAGCTAAAACCAAGTTTGTGGGGTGATTTGTGGGGTGCCATCTTGAAAATAGCGGTTGAAATGGTTTTTACGATATATCTCTTACACTATTTATTCGATCATTTTTTTTAACATTATTTGTTGTAAATTAAATTCTCTACAACTTTGGTCCAGTAAGTTTTTGTTGTAGAACTATAAATAAAAAAGTTATAAGCGAAAATGTTCATTAATTAGAGTAATTTATATTTTTCAATAAAACTTTTTTTTTATCATTTTACGAAGAAATGATATCAGATCATTTTTGTATATTGTATTTCGAGGAACAACTTTTATATACGAAATTCATGCTTCTTCCAAACGTGTGCACTCCACTGAAGCTACTCCAAGACTAATCTCGATTCTCGATATTCCGAACGGAAAAAAAAGGATATGTGAGGTAGTCGTACGGAATTTTTCGTGATACGGTTTCCGAATCAGGAAAACTGATGTATGTGGCCGGCCTTAGCGCCGATAAGCGCTTATAAGCGCTTATAAGTTTCAAGCTTTCTTTCTGAATACGCCCAATGGTAGCAAATCGAAATCATAGATGCTATAGACATAATCTCGCATTTGACCGAAAAAGAGCTAGCGCGCACGAGCAACTTTGTCTCCGCAACTATTTTGTCTCCGCAACTTATTTGTCTCTCCACCCATGGGCTAGTATGAAAGTGCGCGCAACTCCCCACACAATTGATGGGAGAGACAAAACATTTCATACAAATAAGAGCGAGCGCGCACGAGCAACTTAGTTGGCCGGCAACTATTTTGTCTCTGTCGCTGTCTCCTCACAAAGTTTTGCATTATGCGCTCACGAAAGAGACAGCAACGCAACTTTTTCTTTAAAATTTTCTGCATTTATCAACATGGCTTTCGAAGAAACGTTGTGGTCTGTGCTCTTGTCTCGAATAGTTCCCATTCCCGTGGGATTTCCGGGATAAAACCTATCCTATGTGTTAATCCAAGTTACCCTCTATATGTGTGCTAAATTTCATTGTAATCAGTTCAGTAGTTTATGCGTGAAAACTGAAAAACCTTTTTATAATATTAGTATAGATATGTAATCGTAATTGAAAAAAGTTAAGTAAATGTGCAGTTCCAACAAAACGAAATAACATATTTTTTATGGCGTCGTTACTAGATTACGTTGCTGAATTTTGTTGAACTGTCAATGTTGCCTATTAAAATGGCTCTACTATAGACAGAAAAACTACTAATAATAAAAATAACTTCATTAAAAACAATATTATTAATTTATTAAATAGGTTTGAAGTCGGTGCCAAGCACTAAGCACTTAGTAAAGCCCGTGCACCGACATCAAACCTTTGTAGTAATAACACATCATTTAATACCTTTGAGGAGACCAGTTCCAACTTCTATCTGAATCTAGAATAATTTGTTAAATTCCCCAATCTTCAAAATTGGTTCAACTGTTCTTGAGATTATTCCGAACAGAAAAATTTGTACCTACACACACAACTTTCTTTTGAAGAAATCTTTCACTTGAGACATGTTATTTTGAAATCATAAACAGGTACCTACATATGGAATAAAAATAAAACCAATTTGTCTTTAGATAATATATATACATTTTTTTAAAGATTTTTTAAAGAGTTCACAAAGGTGTATTCCTCATTCGAGGCTTCTATAATATAACTTTAGGTAACCTTAGGTACCTTAATTTTATGCTAAACATACAAAATGCAATACAATAATTATTATTGCACAGTGTTTAAATCTTCCAAAATTTTTATAATAACCAATAGGATACCATTAGGGTTGATCTGTACTTGTCAGTGTTAGAGCGTATACGCACTATGCGGGTAGCCGCATTGCGGGTAGCCGTCCGGCTGACCGCAAGCACAATTATGTACGTAATATTCATTTCTATGCGCACTGCGATGCGGCTACCGCAGACCGCACAGTGCGCATAGAAATGAATATTACGTACATAATTGTGCTTGCGGTCAGCCGGACGGCTACCCGCAATGCGGTTACCCGCATAATGCGTATACGCTCTTAATCTTTACAGTTTTGTTAATTGTTACTAAAAATCTATTATCAATATGTAACTGAAACAACTGCCCTTTTTGGCTTTGCAAGAGCTTGATGTCCACTAATAGTCCATTGAAATGTTACATTTTTAGGCCTAAACTTGCGTTTTTAAGAGGACGCAATTTTATTTTTTTGATGTGTAGCTTCACACTGAACTCCCCTACACATCAAAAAAATAAAATTGCGGCCTCTAAAAAACGCAACCCCAAATGTAACTATTCAATAGACTATAATATGTGACTTACCATTACCACAAATAGGGATTAACATTGCATATAACAAATTATGTCATTTGTTAGAATACCTAACAAACCAGGTAATTCAATGGATTAGGAATGTGATTAATCTAAACATCTTATTTAGTATTCTTAATCAAATTTGATATTCACGTAAATATAACAAAGTAATAATAGAAAAAATGCTTGACACAGAAAATTTTAACTTTTAAGGCAAGGTGACATTCATTTGTCATTTATCCCTTGCAATGAAAAATAAAAAAAAAACAAAACTATGCTAAATAACCGAATAACCAGAAAATAAATTACTTACTATTTCACACTATCTCGTGTCTTGTAATGCAATGAACAATTTTTTTACCATTTTAACACACTAACAAATGTTTAAATGCATATTTTACTAAAGACACGGACGGGCTTCCCCAACTAACCTAGTTATCTGAACTAAACATTGTACATGTATTAAATAATTGTTATTGTCTGTGAATGAGGTCTGTTAAACTTAAATTTTTTCCTGGATAAAGGGATGAGCAAGGCAATGATTAACAGATGCCCTCTTTGTCGGGTCCATCATGAGCATCCTCTCGAGGAGATCCTTCAGTTGGGTCACCTTCTTAGCTTCTGCAGCGGGCAACCGATGCAATGGTGGTGCCAATTCAGAGAGCAAATCTCGTGTTGGCTTTATACTTGACATTATTACCACTTTCTCCTGCAATGCAAGCAATTGGTTCATTTATCTACGAAAAGTGAATAAAGCAGCACATCCATACTAATATTATAAATGCGAAAGTAATTCTGTCTGTCTGTCTGTTACTCAATCACGCCTAAACTACTGAACCAATTTGCATGAAATTTGGTATGGAGATATTTTGATACCCGAGAAAGGACATAGGCTACCTTTTATTGCGAAATATGTACCACGGGCGAAGCCGGGGCGGACCTCTAGTATCATATAAAACATATCTTTATATCAACTTACCCTTTCAGTAATTTTATCCAACTCATGATACATGAAATTAAAGTTGGCATCAAAGTGCTGTTCTTTGAAGTGACCCTTCTTAATTATTCTATTGGGTATCTTGCCTTTCAGGTCCATAAAGTATTTCAACATCTCATTATTTGATTTACCGCTAAACATAATCTTTCCCGTAGACAGCTCATAAATTGTACAAGCCGTTGACCACATGTCTATACCATGGTCATAGGGAACTCCTAATATAATTTCGGGCGCTCTGTAGAATCTTGATACCAAGTAGGGTGTAATGTCATTATCCGATACTTGCGAAGCAGCACCAAAGTCACACAACTTCAACAAAAGTTTACTTTCGTTGACCAAAATATTGTCAGGTTTTATGTCTGGGAACAATATGAAAAAGGATGTTACAAAATCACGTTGTGGCAAGCTCGAAAAAATGATATTTTTGTTTAGTAAATGTCCCTTGTGAAAAATTATAAAAAAATTTAAACTTCTTAAATATGTACCTGCATGTAAAATTCGTGTTTTCTTCAATAATTTTAACGCTAATAGCATTTGTTGAGTATAGCTTCTGACAGCTTTTATGTGTATTCCACTATTCTTTCCGTACTTCTTAAGAACCTCTCTTAAATTCATTGACAGTGGTTCCATCACCATACATAAATGGCGTTTATGGAAGAAGTGACGGAAAAGACGAAGGCAGTGGAATTTGTCATCTGGATCCGCGTCATTTAACTTCTTAAGAATTTCCAATTCTCTGAGACCTGTTTTATGCCTGTAAGAAAAAATACACTTATAGAGTTGTACAATTTAATATTAAGAGTATTTTTAAAGATTTAAACATTTTTTAAAGGTCGTAATGGTAAATAAATCGTAAACAATTAAAACTTACATTATTTCATTGTTTCTGATTATTTTTACAGCCACGTCAGTGTTACCGCGTGCTTGATCTCTGGCCCGAACCACATTCGAGAACACTCCTTGGCCGGTGTAACCATAAACTGAATACCTATTGTCTAGAATTTCGCCGATTCGAACTCTGAAAATTTGTTTTAAAATATTGTAATAAAGGGATACAAGATTAGATAGATATAATAAACTTTTGAGCCTTAAGAATAACCTTTAAGAATTATCTTACCTATAGTAACCCTCTGCATCATCCCAATTGTCTGTCAGGGAAGGATTCTCTTGAGCCAATTTACCCCTAGGTTTTCCAGCAGTTGGTGTCTAAAAGGAAAATTAGAAAAATGTTACACATAATAGCATATAATAATATCTTGTATTTATTGACCCAGTCATTTAGTAAAATTTTATATAGGTTCAAAAAGACTATGACTAAAAAACAAGGCCCTCAAGGCCTAATAATTTAAATTTTTATACCATTTTAGTGTATATTGGGGGAAATTATGTAATATAATTATAAAAAATAAAATTAGGATACACCATAAAACTCACGTCAACATTATCAAAGTTATCTTGGTCTGCAAACATATCCCACTCGCTCTTTTTTGTTGATTTCTCTAATTTAAATGAATCATTATCCACCCCTTGATCTTTTGTTTCTTTATTGACATCAGTCGAGTTATTAATGTTAGAGTCCTCCTTATGAATTGGTGCAGAGTAACCTTCTTTAATTTGTTTACTATCAGATGTTGATGTCTTCTTTGTATTTGTCTCAATTTTTTCTTCTTTTTTCCCATCATTGTTATTGTTTGTACCCAAACGCTAAAAACACGTTAAATTTAGTTATAAGCACACATTCAAAGCTTATTTAAAATTAAGATATCACAACATAAATAAATGTAGGGTACCTGTAATAGAAGTTCTCGTTGCTTTCTTCTCTTTTCAATTATTTGTTCTTCAGTTTCTTCTTCCTCATCTGTATTAATAGATATATCAAGCTCTTCGTCACTTGAACTTGGGACGATGTGGGAAACAGCCGTAGGTGAGCCCTACAAAGAATATATATCAATACAATATTATTAATATGCAATAATGGAGAACAGTTCTTAGTTCTATAATTTTGTTGCTTTGCCATGTCTCAGTTTCACTAATAAGATATCACTAATAATGTCTTTGAAATAGTGACCAGGGTTTAACCTCTAAATCCATGATTTCTCGTTGAAGTAACGCAGATGCATTTACTGCCGAACCGAGTGGATGATTTTTAAGCCGAGTCATTTAGTATGGGAATTAACAACACATTTAACTTACTCGTTTCTCTCTGCCATTTGATCCTCTATCACGTGAATGTCCTCTATGGCGATCACGACTTCTATCTCGAGATCGTCTGTCCCGGTCCATGTACCGGCGATCACGGCGCACGGACAGCGAGCGATCCTGGGATCGACGGCTGCGGCCGATTTCCCTGTCTCTTCGCCGTCGTTCTGATGACCTTTCTCGTATTCTATCGCGTTCCCTTTCTCGTTCACGCTCTTTTCGCCTCTCCCTATCCCTTTCTCGTTCTTTCTCTCGTTCTCTTTCTCTGTCTCTCTCACGTTCACGTTCTTCTATTTTACGTCTTTCTCTATCCTTGCGTTCACGATTTGCTCTATCTTCTAGCCTTCTTTCCAAATCCTTCCGGTGTTCGCTATTTTGATCGCGATGCAATCTATGTTTATGCTTTTCTCGTTCTTCTCTGCATGATTTATGTTTGCTGCTCCGTCGCTTTTCTGTTTCGTACTCTTTATGACTTCGTTTATGACGTGTAGACCCGACCTCGTCATCATTAATATGTATATAGTCGATTTTTTTCCTCTTCTTTTTCGCTTCTTCGTCACTTGTATCTGAAGAATATGCTACTAATCGCGCTTGTAGAAGTTCTTTTTGTTGCATTAACTCTTCTAAATTAAGATCATCTTCTATCATCGTGAGCTCTGGACTAGCACAATCTTCTTGGTAGTTTTCAGTATCTGAAGTGGAAGAAATTATTTCTATACTACTGCTATATTTTTTATACAACTGTAGTGTACTTCTGCTGCTAATTCCCGAATTTACAGTATGGACACTAGTATTACCATTATTAGGGTTTGGAGAGCTTAATTTTATAATCTCAATTGGAGGCTCTTTTGCGTGTGATTTACATTGCCGAGATTTCCTAATCAGGTCTTCAACATCAGATAGAGAAGTTTCACTCTCAGATTTCACTCGCTTATCCTTCTTCGACTTTTTTGACTTTTTATGTCTCTTCTCAACGTCGTTAACTTCTTTCTTGTGCTTCTTATGTTTTTTACTCTTTTTCTTCTTTTTGGCGCACTCTTCATTTGTGCTTCCGTTCTTGGAATTTTCAACTTCACTCTTTGTTCTGAAACAAATAAGATAATATTGTATGTACTTACGGAAGAATAAGACGCGAGCTTTTCTCCAGGTGTTCCATTCACAAAATATTTTACTATTCTGGAACCATTCAAATATGTTAATTCTTAACATTACAATTTTATCGACTTACACATTATTTAGGTTATTTGCCTGTGGTTTTTAGTGATTCCTGCGTTTAGCTTAATACATATATTAATATAGAGTTTACTCATTTTCTTGTCTTAGGACATGCTTTGCTATCATACCATCATTTTAACAATTAATTGACAATGTCAGTACCAAATACAACCATTAGAAATATATTAAAAAGAGGTTACATTGTAACAAGTATATTCTCGAGTAATATCTAGGTTAGAAGAAAGTTATCAGCTAATGTAGTGGGATGCATTTGTAGCTCAGAACACAAAAATCATGAAACTTTAGCATTAGGGTGCTTTTTCACATATGCTACGTTACTGTAGAAGCGTTTGATATCCAAATTTCAACCTTCTGCTAATTATGGTAACTACGTTCAGCGCGGAGCCTCCTGTCAATACACCGCATAGCTCGAGCTGCGCATCTTACTCGAACCACTACATAACATAGCATCAGTGGAAACAGTCACATAGTTTTACATCATAGCTATTACATTTTCACAGCATAACTTCATAGAATATTACTGGTGAAAAAGCACCCTGAGCATAATAATATGTATATAGAACATACAACTTGCAAAGATATTTAAAATTCAGGTTAAAAATGTTTAAATATTAAACAGCCATAACACAACTTAGAGATTGAAGCTTTTGTGACAATTTCACATCTATTACCAGCAGTTTCTTTTTCATTTCCACTAATCTTAGGAATCTAAAGAACTAAACAACAACTTTGCAACCATGATATTTCTTCATATAAAAGTTATCAAAGGCTACATTTGAAGAAATACAGACTCACTCTTTTATTTCAGAATGAATGTTTTTCGGGATGAAACTGAAATCACCTTGATCATATTGGTATCATAGATAGATATTTTGAAAAACAACATATCATCATAATACTAGTAAGTAAATAAAAACTGATATGTTCGGTTAATAATATACTATTTGGTGTTTTTACATCATCACTATCCCTATGTCCCTTTGTACGCTTAAATCTTTGAAACTACGCAACGGATTTTGATGCGGTTTTTTTTTAATAGATAGAGTGATTCAAGAGGAAGATTTATATGTATAATAACATCCATTAAATGGTGGCAAAGTACTGTTAGTTTTGAGGTTTCTAATGTGATGTCGTAAATAATTACATTTTTTCCGCTTACATTGCAAACGCAGGCTGAACCCTACGAGTTTTATCAAAATAATGTACTAAGTACCTATTGTACACATTGTAAAGGTCTACAGAAAATTCCGTGATGGTATATGTCTATCTCTTATGGATAACCCACAATAACATTTTTTGTCATTTACTTTTTACGACAAATAATGGCAAATTTTCGAAGCGATTTTAACCAATACAGCATTAATCCTTAACCAATTAAATACCTTGAATACATTGTTCATTTAATATAGATCTATATGGCTTTACACCTTATGATTTAAGTGAATATTTTCGAAAATATTAGAGATTTAAAAATTGCGGGACATAGCGTTTGCGGCGGTACCGGCCCGCCGCCATTGCACCCGTGCGAAGCCGCGGCGGGTCGCTAGTAGGTACCTACTCAATATTTTGATATAGGCACTACATTCTTTCTCCATTAAAGAGACCAAAGTATGCTTCTATCTCATGACCAAGACATAAACTCTCTCTCGCCGCCAGTTACACTATGCCATGTATTATTATATTTCATGTCGCTCATATCTATACTAATACTAGCAGTCCGCCCCGGCTTCGCCCGTGGTACATATTTACGTTTTCTCTACGTAAGAACCATCCTCGTACTTCAAGGAATATAATAAAAAAAGAATTAACGAAATCGGTTCAGCCGTTCTCAAGTTATGCGCTTACCAACACATTTTGGGATTCATTTTTATATTATAGACTAGCCGCTTCACGCGGTTTCACCCCCGTGGCTCCTCTCCTGTTGGTCGTAGCGTGATGGTATATAGCCTATAGCCTTCCTCGATAAATGAGCTATCTAACACCGAAATAATTTTTCAAATCGGACCGGTAGTTCCCGAGATTAGCGCGTTCAAACAAACAAACAAACAAACTCTTCAGCTTTATAATATTAGTATAGATTATAAAGCTGAAGAGTTTGTTTGTTTGAACGCGCTAATCACAGGAAGTGTTAGATAGCCCATTTATATAGGAAAGCCAGAGGCTATATATCATCACCAACAGGAGTGGAGCACTGGGTAAAACCACAGGGCACAGCTAGTTAGTAGTAAATAATGATAATTAAAAACTTACTCTTTGCCCATAGTTCTTGGCGAAGCAAATTATACCTGTAAGAAATAAACAATGTTTAAAAACATTTGAGTCTTGAGTTGTTATTGAAATTTTATCTGTCTGATTAGCAAAAAAAAAATAAAAACAATAATCCACCTGTTACATCCTGGCCTTAACAGCAAACTGCTGACTACGCCGTTCGCATGGGAACAGAATGTGAGCGTGGTTTTGCTGTGTTGTGTGTGCTTTTAAGACTTTTTTAGAATAATTATTAAAATGTATAAAATTCACCCAAAAGCAAAATTTAAAAAACATGTTTATTGTGTTTATGATTCAGTATGTTACAAATAGTGTGTTACTAATAAAATGTGTACCATTTTGTATAACTGACCTTCATTCCATGCTAACCAACTATTTATTTATAGTCAGGGTGGGTAACTGTCAACAGGGGTGATTGTAAACAACTAACAAGATTTTTTTCTATTAACTATATCAGTTAGATAAATTTCCAAACATTTGACAAACCGGAATCAGTACTATTAAATAAAATATTATTTAAATTATAAAATATTATTTAAATTATTATAAGTACATTTTTTTAGAATAGGTTATAAAAGTATAAGCGGAGTTGTATCCAATCAACCCTGTTCACAATTACCCACATTGACCCTAATTGATTTGGTATTGCTATTTGCTTTAGATAGTGTTATAGGCATTACATTTTAGTTTACCTATCTCCTTATTCTATGTCTTTTATCTATACCATGATAGAATGTAAGTGCCCGTTTCTAATATTAGAATTAATTATTAAAACTTTTTAATGAATGCAATTTTATGTTTATTCTGACCAATCTGGAAAATGGCTGGTCTTATTTTAACTGAACTTTTACTGACAGATAGCTTATGTAACAAGGAGTAATTAAGGCTATTTATATACTGATATTCCCACAGGAGCATTAAGTTGAAAAACGCAGGACATAGTTCTATGCTTTTACGTTGACCACTGTACCAAGAACGCATCTACAGTGAAAACTTATTACTCTTCACAGATGGGTCCAAAACATGTATAATAATCACAGGCAACATTCGGTGGTAGCAGAGTGCAAGACAAAGCACTTGGTTTCTCCTTGGTCCCACCATAAAGTATTTGGGAGCTCTCTCAAATTGTTAAACTTCATAGATAGGATGGGAGTATTTAAAATCTTAACTATATTTCCTTCCTTATATTCACACAAATGACCCTTGACATTGATAACTGGATGCAAATCCGTATAGTCACATATCCAGTCATTATAGTAAGTTCACCTCGGAATTCGAGATACCCAGCTGTAAGTCTGTAAATACTTGTTTAATGACACCCTAAACGTTGTCTCAAAATCTACCATTATCTATGGTATCTCGAATTCCGAGATTCTTACCTAATTTAACCTTAAATGACTGGACCAATAATACATTATTATAAAATATAATTTATAAACACAATAAACATGATTCCTTATTAGTATAACCTACAATTTAAATTTCAAACACATAGTTACCTAATACTTCTTTGTAAATTCTGTCACTATGTACAGTATGTAATTTATGGGAAAGGAAGACTGAATTGTTTCAGATAAGATATGTTTCTTTTAATAAATACCCTCATAAACAAATTAATATTTTTAATAATGACACCAAATAATTTGATGGCCGCTTTAGATATGAGTTTAGAACTTATACGAAATTATTTTGTAAGGCTAACGAAACAAATAAAACAAATTTGTTATATGTTTCATGAATATCCAATTCTAAATGAGGTAGGAAAAAATGCAGGTAATCGGAAATTTAATATACCTATGCAGATTTAGGTGGGTTCCTGAGTCGCGAAATCAACGTCATGCGGTTTTCAATATATTAATCTAAACATCTTCTTATAATACACCTTAAAGATTATAGTTTCTACATTGTTATTTATCAAAAAGAATACATACTTGATCTGTACTGCTAACTGCTTCCACCCTGGGATTGAATACAAATTTTTAAAGAATATAGTGATCAAACTAAATAAAGTAGATAAATATATTACAATTTATGAAGTATGTAGATTTCAAGTCACAACTTAATATCAAACAATTCAATTATTGATACACCTCACTTCTCTTCTAGCTGTATGTAGGTAATGTGTAGGTAATAGTAATTCTACGTAGGTATTTGACCACAGCCACAGTATGTACCAATCTGCCAATAATTTACTAACCACAGACGATGCACAGACGGAACATGCCACCATAGATAATGATTGTCACAGACTCACAAAGAATATAATATTAATACTTAGTATTAATATCTGTGAATAGTAGGACTGTTTTCCAATTACAGAGCATAACGAGCATAATGTGACTCAGTGCCGCACAATGCCGAATTATGCTGATGCTTAATTGGAACATGAAACGCACCAGCAGGTTGCGCTAATTTCAGTGTTGAAAAAAAAATATTCATAAGAGTAAGCAAAAACCTCATTAATGTGTAAATAAAGTGGTATACATAATAATTGGTTGAAAAATATTTACGGTTATTTTAAGTAATTTGGATTTTGATTATTTCATTAACATTTTTTTCAATGTTTGTACCTTCATCCATACTTATATTTATTTTTTTAGCACAATTTGAATAAACTATGATTATTTCGAAAAAACTACAATGAAACGAAAGCTTTAAAATTTTTTCCAACAATTAATAATTACTAACGATAAATCGATTGCACGCATCAATTCACGCGCATTACTTTTTCTAGTGCTCGATTGTGCGAAGCGTTGCTGTAGTTGGAACATTCAACGTTAAGCATTATGCCGCATAATGCGCTCTAGTGCTGTAATTGGAAAACGGGGTAGATAACGCCGAGAGATAACGAAATTCATGAGAAACGAATCTTCAATAGAGGCCAAAGCTGACTCTGACATATGGTTAATGGTAGGGTCAGCAAAAAGAAAATAAAAATAACGTAAATGCACCGTAAATGGATAATTGTTT
>CAJQZN010027777.1:0-16541 GCA_907164685.1 Colias eurytheme | reverse complement strand
TTTCTTTTTGTCATTGCGTACTAAGACCCCTGTAGAACCGCCATCCTGTTACAAATGACTCGAAATTTTGTGTCAGTATCTCCCGGTCTATTATCAAATGTCCCCTTAGATTAAAATCCGCATTTTCTCGAGACATTTAGAAATTCACCTGTTGAGAACTGAGACTTAATTTATATTTCTGGTCTTTGGATAAATGGACAATGCTTGCATTCCTCGCGTTCCGAAACTTGGCTTTAAAATTGTTTCTTCTTATAACAGGAATTAGAAAAGAGGTGATTATGAATTTAATGTTTGTGTATAGGTTTTCACTAAATGTAGGTATCCGTAATAAGTCCATAGAATTTTATAGTCTTTAAAATTGTCTCTGTGCCCATATTATATTTCAATTATATATATTGGAACAAGATTGGAACTTTAAAAAAAATAATTTAAAAAATTTATATTTTAAAAACATTCTATTGAGTTACAAAAGACGTCTTACTAAAAAGAGTTAAAGAACGTGCTGAGCTTCCTTATTTTAGCTATAAATTGCTTTCGTCTTAAAAATCATCAAACAAAAACTAAAGAACCATTAAAAATATATATACATATTTCTAAGAGCAGTCGCATTTCGGCTCAGTTATAACTTATAATATACAAAAGTTAATATATACAATACATTGATCGTATAAAAGGACCTCAAAGTATTGTAGTTGGAACGCAATATGTTATGGTATGATGTCAGATATTTTCGAAATAAGCGAACATGTGTGCAGAAAAATACCTGATCCGTGAATGGACAGAGATATTTGACAATCTTATATTGCAATGTGCTTTATTTCCAAGAATATAGCTTTTGTAAGGAAACAATTAGATTATAGAAAAGCCCTCCCGTAAACCTACACAAATTTCTGAATGATCGTCTTATATTAATCTGGCATCTATACTTAATATTATAAAGCTGAAGAGTTTGTTTGTTTGTTTGAACGCGCTAATCTCAGGAACTACTTGGTCCGATTTGAAAATTCTTTCGGTGTTAGATAGCCTATGTATCGAGGTAGGATAGAGAGTAGATGCTATATAATATCATCATGCTAAGACCAATAGGAGCGGAGCAATGCGGGTAAACCGCGTGGCACAGCTAGTTTGAAATATAATTACATGGAACAAATGTAGTAAATTTGTCGTGAGTAGTATAATTTTTAATTCTAAAGAATAAAGATATATTTTAGATTTTTATTATATTTGCAGTAAACTAAGATGTATACCTATATCAATATTTTATGTTACATTCATAAACTTTAATGGCTTTCTGAATAATATTATAATTTGTAATTATTTATCAGAATATAAACCACAAGAACTTCATTGAAACATGTAATTAATTCTTCAATCGAATTCATTAACAGTAATAATTGGGGTTTAAAGAAGAAATGAAAAGAGGTGATTTGAGGAAAAATATTGAAATTATATTTTATTTTCAAATCGTTATTATAATTTTTATTGCCTTATATAAGTGTCAAGATGCCAGCTTCTTTGAATGGAGGAAATTAAACAAAAACAGTCTTTTCTTGTTTATAGAAGGGCCCATTTTTGTCAATTACTTTTTCGCAAGAGTGGACATCCGACATGATGGGAACTTTAGACACCTACCCTCCAATTGTATAAACTAGTAGAGATTTTAAAAAATACGTTTACAAATTGTTGTATAATTTTCAATATTTGAATTGTTAAGAAAAGTATTATATGTACTAAAATTGAACTCTCTAGTTGTAACGTACGTATAGTTTTAAGTGAAGTGTATTTATATCATCAATGTTGGTAATTTTAAAGTTGTCTATATCTTTTGAAACAAAATAAAAGGTTTTCTATAAAATTAATGGAAGTATTATTAAAGTGAAACTTTTATTACATCGTCTCAAACTTTTTGGTCTGTGTAGCGCATGTCGCGTGACGGTCGGCTGCCGAGTAGGTTATAAAGCAGTGTTCGGAAAGTTTCACTTTTACCGTGGTTTCATAAAACCACACAACATTTTTAATTATTTTTCTGCCTAAACAAGATAGGAATCTTTCCGCTTTCTCTCAAAGAAAGTTGAGCCTGATTATGTTGCGTAAATATTTGCTGATTTAAATTTAAGTATAATAACTTGAGTTTAATTCCAAGTGAATTATTCAGATTATGCTTTGACTTGAAACTTGATCATTTCGGCGAAAAACAATATTTATGTATTCTAGTTTATAATCAAATAAATTGACTTATAAATCTACAAAAATAACGAAACAAAGTCCAACCTAAACTAACCCCTAAACTTACAAAATATTATTCAATAATTTTTGTTCACAAAAAAAAAATCGTAAAAGTACATACCCGAAAGCCATTGCTACGATAGTTCTACGGCGGCGTGTGATGCTACGAATGCTGCGTAGAGCGGTCTACGAGCATTTATATCTGGGAGGGTCCGCCCCACGCGCCGCCCAGTACGCTGTACTTGGCATACAACCGTACATACTTACATATTGTTACAAGGCTTTTTCCTCGTAATCAAAAGAGTCAACACGTTTTAAATGTCAGTTGCTTACAGTAGAGATAGAGATGGTAATTTGAGGAGATCAATTCAATTTTCAATAGTTTTTTACTTTGAAAGTGATTGGCAAATAGGCTTTGTAGAACTCGGTTGAATGTTCTAGTTTTGTCTATTTTTATATAGGACTCTTCTCATTATTTTTCCGGATTCAGGCTAGTCATATATTTGTAGCATTTGTAGCAATAAGATCGATTTTAAAATAATTAGTATATTTCAACTTTTAACTAATTAGCTTTCAGCTAAATTTATTACTTACTTGAGTAATATTACATATTTATGAAGTAGGTACCATAAAAGTGGGAGTAAAATTATTAACAAAACTTCTGGATTTAAAAGAATTAACCGTCTGTTTTACTGAAAGAATTAAAAGTCAAAGCTAAGAACTATGAAAACTATAAATTTTTTATGTTGATTCGAGTTTAGTTTAAATTTATCGCTAAATGAAGAAATTCTTCCTAAGTTTATGGCGAAATTGGCGCTTGAGAGCTACGTAAGTTTAAACTTATTTAAGTTGGCAGTTTCGGGAACAAATTCTAATTATAATTCTTAATTTATGTATAATACATACTTTAAAACTAAAATCATTTTACTTTTTCAATTCATAGACTTTGTTTCGTTTCAAAATGTCAACTTCAAATTGAAACGAAATCTTTAATTTTTGAAAAATACTGATAGTTTTTAAGCATTTTAAAATGCTTAATAATCTACTTCCTACATAATTTATCTTAATATTAAATAATAGGTACTAATAAACATGGCCTATGTTACTATCTACAATAATAATATCTATTATGAGGTCAATCTGTATGACTAAAATCCTATCTCTTATCTTATATATAAAAATGAATCCCAAAATGTGTTGGTAAGCGCATAACTCGAGAACGGCTGAACCGATTTCGATAATTCTTTTTTTATTATATTCCTTGAAGTACCAGGATGGTTTTTATGTAGAGAAAACGTAAATATGTACCACGGGCGAAGCCGGGGCGGACCGCTAGTACCTAATAAAAACTTCCCTTTTATTCCGAGCGTTTAGAATAAACACAAAAAAGCAATTACAAAGGAAAACACTTTGAATAATTTTAGGGCAAATTATTAAATTAACCTACTTGTCCTAACAAAAATAAGTTCTTCACGTCAACATTGGCTAAATTAAACGTAAAGATAACATGTGACGAAATTCAACACAGTTTAACAATTTGGCCAAGTTTTTATGACTGGGCTAATTTTTCAATCCTTGGTTAAAACTTATTCGTCGAATAACGTATAAAACTACCATTTCAAAATGTATTCTTATTGCCCGGAATTGACAGTTTACAGGTGACATTTTAATATTATCGTGTAATACTTTATTGGGCGGATAAGTTTTAACCAGGGATTAAAAAAATCGGCCCTTAATGTTTATTGACACAAAAATTAATAGCGCTGAAATTGTATGTAAACGCTAAGTAATTTCTGCAAGGCTTGAATTCCTCTTTTTTCGTATTTTCCTTAGAAGACATTTTGGAGATGATAGGAGTTTGATTACTTTTATTTTATTACTAGCGGTCCGCCCCGGCTTCGCCCGTGGTACATATTTCGCAATAAAAGGTAGCCTATGTTCTTTCTCAGGGTCTAAAGATTATCTGTGCCAAATCTCATCAAAATCGGTCCAGTAGTTTATGCGTGAAAACCATACATACATACATACACACAAACTTTTCCTCTTTATAATATTAGTATAGATGAGAGTTTTAAACTTGTTCTACATCCTTAATTTTAATCTATTTAAAATGAGATTCACATATTTCAAGGATTTAAAAGGATGATACAATTCTGTATATTTACAAAATATCACGTCGCGTCAGTCATACGTGACACCAGCATGTGATGCCAACAAGCGCATTGTAATTAGGTAATTGTATTAAAACACTGTTTTGAATTCAAAAATAAATTTAATTAGTTAGCTATTAATAATGCTATTATGTACCTGATATTTTATTATAATTGGTTATTTTATTCATTACAATTAAAACGCCATATTCATTATTCCCACATTTTTAAATTTAATAGATAGATATAAAAATCTAAAATGAATAAAGTAGAACTTCTAGCTTTTTCATGATTTCAGTCGGATAAGTAAAAGCTTAGGTATATAAGTATACCTTACTTAGTTCTACAAACATTGAGTTATATTGCTACCAAACGTATATCAACATCTATAATTAAATAATAATAGTTTAAAAAAACTAAAAAACACGCTTTTTATAGAAACCGAACTAAAAAATGGAATAATTTTATCAAATTAGTGTATTGTCATCGGTCCTCAATAAATCTACAAAGTTTGAACGAAATCTGGCCATTTAAAGTGGGTCAAAATCGCGCCCAAAGAAGTCGGTTACAAACATACAAACATACAGGTGAAGCTAATATAAAGCGTGTAAAAAGAAAACGTCACACACATCAGCCCTTAAACAGTTAGCAAGTTAGGGCATTTCACATTCCACAGGTGCCGCGACCCTTATAATTTAGTTACAGCCCTTCATCGCACATCGCTATGTTACTTCCCATTTTGTTACGAGAATTCCCTTTTTATTCTTCTACTGTTTATTTAGAACTATTTAAAGTGTCAGCTGCAGATAGTATTAATTCCTACATAAACCATAATATTTACTTAATATTATAAAGCTGAAGAACTCTACAGCTTTATAATTCTATAAGCGTGTTTAATCAAATTTGATTTAACACATATAAGCATATCTAAGGAACCACGAGTCCGATTTGAAAAATGTATTCACTGTTAGATAGTCCATTAATTGAGGAAGGCTATAATGCTATCATCACGCTAAGACAAATGCGTCGAGCGGAGCAATTCGCAATACACCATCATAAATTAGTAGGTATTTGGAATGAAAATATTTGAACACCAAGGTCAAATTTAGGCTGTTTTTCTTTCAATCGCTTTTCGCTGAAACTGCTTGGCATAGCTAGTAATAATAGATATATTGGAATCGGATAAAGTACATACCTACCTATTTCGTATCGAAACAAAATTTCAATAAAATAACATGAATAAAAGTATTTATATTTACCTCAATTAGGAAGAGTCCTACTGTGATTTCGCAGGCATCATATATTTTAAGGCTGCTTTAAAAATAGTTACCTATATAAATAACTCTAATAACAACCAATCTATTTTAATTTTAACTTATTAACTAGAAACAAAAATAAGAAACAAAGACAAAACCAATCTGAACGACTAGTTTAAATATATTTCTAAACTGTAAAGTAATAACACATTAAATTAATATTTAAACTATAATCTGGTAACGATAAAGCGTAATAAAAATATGTCACAGATGTATTATGATACAACTGTAACAAATTTTTACTTGATAAAGCAAATCAACTTGTGAAATTTAGTGAATTTGTTTTTACATAAAATTCAGTTCACAACTTCGTTTAGTGTGCTAAAATAACGTATACATTATAACTTATAACGTAAATTCTCCATACAAATTTTAATTCAATATTTTATCTCTTCAGGGTGTTGATGGCAAAAAGTATCTAAATTTCTTTATTGTGAGTACCTATTTATTTACTATTTTTTACCAAAATATAATTATTCTGAGCGTCCTACAAATCTTCAGATTTAGGTTAGAACAAACTAACGACTGGAAAAATGTTATGAATTTTGCTATTCATGACCATGATCATGTATGTAATAATTAAAAAGTTATAATACGTATACACGTACGTATACATTTTCTTATCATGCATTCGAATTAAATTCACTAAATGCGCAAAAATAGACAAATAAGTAGTGCTACTTTGGCATTTACAATATTTTAATAAATCTACTAGAATTCATATCGTAGGTACATATAGAAAAGGTTTCGTCTAAAAAGGGTAAGGAGTAGGATGACACATTCCGCTATAAAAATAACCCTCAGCAGTGCCAACTAATATTAAAAATAGGGAAGTTAGGCGATACTCAATCACAAAAACTAACTTTTACACCGGAATTGGTTGACATTTATAGCCAACTAGCTTTCCACCCGCGGCATCGCCCGCGTTTTCAAAGAAAAACCCGTTCCCGTAGGATTTCCGGGATAAAACCTATCCTATGTCCTTTCTCGGGTATCAAAATATCTCTATACCAAATTTCATGCAAATTGGTTCAGTAGTTAAGGCGTGATTGAGTAACAGACAGACAGACAGAGTTACTTTCGCATTTATAATATTAGTATGGATTTCACAACTTCCGGATATGTTCTGTTTAGCATATCTGTCAGTTAAAATTATAAATAATGCATGTGTAGGCTTTTCAGCAGTTCGTGAAGCTAGGCCGTATTTGTGTTTAAACTGTAATGATTGTTCATTATATGCCTTATAACATAAATTAAATAATTAATTTGAAATTAATGTACCTATCTATTATTTGTACCTTTATCATCGTTTTAATATTCATTTACCTTCCAACTAAGATTATTTTGTTTTTCCCAATCAATATTCGTAATCAATAACAATAATAATTGTTTTGTTAGTTTTATCAAAACTATCATATTACTCAGCATGTGCCAATGAAGCTGTCGGTTTAACGTTAAAAGGAGTGGTTAATGGCCAAAAACTAATGACCCATATTTAGGTTATCACTGTAAGATTATTTTTTTTATAAACCGCCTTTTAAGTGTCAGAACAAAACCAAATTTAAATGGACCAGCTTTTAAATAAAGATCGAATTATCAAAATCCGTTCATGCAGTCGAAAGGAATGAGGAAACAAACCTAAAGAATTGTAATACAATCGATTTTAAACTTCTCCTTATATTGAAGTCGGTTTAAAATTCAACTAGATACAAAGTACTGATATTTCTTTGCAAATCGCT
The DNA here is from genome assembly GCA_907164685.1 of Colias eurytheme. NCBI lineage: Eukaryota > Metazoa > Arthropoda > Insecta > Lepidoptera > Pieridae > Colias > Colias eurytheme. The sequence continues at coordinate 9,110 of CAJQZN010027777.1, read as the reverse complement.
TTTCTAGCTGTTTGTGTACCTAATTGTCACATGATATTCAATGCAATGCCTCTTGTAATGGTGTGGAATAACGCCATATTTGTAAAGTTTACGTAAACTGTATTTATACTAATATTATAAGTAGGAAGTATTAGATTTTTCTTTAATATACGAATACGAAATGAAGTGAATCTTTAAGATGTAGATGTAAAAAGCAGGTATGTTTAAGATGAATCTTTAAACTTAAGTACTTTTTAAATTGTACATTTCTGTCGCAGTATTTAGATAAATATTTTACACTATAATTATCGAAACATAATAAATACATTTAGTATATTCTATTACATATATTACAGCTTAAAACATACATACAAAGTTTAGAAATAAAAACTAACTACCTTTAACCTCCAAATGTCTGAATATATTTTGTATGCGCGAGAATTGTCTCAACATTCATGTCATGTCTTTTTTGTTTTTGAATAATTAAGTTGTTTCAGTACGTAGTTTTTATACTAGAACTAATCCTTCGCCCTGACTCTACCTGCTTTTTAAAGTAAAAAAAAATGTCTTTCACTGAACAATAATTTAGCTTTCTACTGCTTAATGCATTTTTTTTTGTTTAATCAGAAAATAAGCTCTAAATTTATCTCATGTGAAAATTTTCAGTCAGGATTAGGGCAGAAAATTTTCAATGGCGGATAAATTCGTCGGGAAATATTATGCACATAAATAATTGCGTAAAAAGTAATTAATTATAAAAAATAATGAATTTGACGGAGAAAGAAAGAAACTAAACAATTTAACCTTTCAATTGAAAAACTGATTGAACAAATTTATATTTTTTTATAGTGCCAGGGCTGTGCTACGTTCAAACCCTTTATGTACACGAAAAATTAAATATTTCAAAACAAAAACGGTTATTCATACTAAAGGTGTTAATTAAGAACGCCACTGCCGGCCCCAAAAGAAAGTCGAATGTAATTTTTATGACTTCGTTTAATTATAATAAAACTTAATACACCTATGACCGCTTCACGCAGGAGTTCTAGATTTAATATGCAATTTTAATAATTATTCTAAAGAGATCTTAAAAATTAACACAGCAAGACGCATTCCGTTCCCATGCGAACGGCGTAGCGGGCGTAGCTGTAGTGAGCAGCTTGTTGTGAAGGCCGGGCCGTAATATGTTACAAAACACTATATTTACATAACATCAGTAGTCACAGGTAAATAATCTTCGCAGTCCAATACTACCACTCTAAACGAAACGGCTTTGTTTCCAATGAACCCTTGATTAGAATTAATGACCGACATCCCTTGCGTAAGGCGCGACGCTCACTTGACTGTTTTGTGACATTTTTAGTGAGAATTCTATAGAAACAATTATTTATAAAAATGTACCTACAGTTAAATACTAAAATGTTATGTCTATGAATTCGTTATTTATAATAGACTTTTCTTTTTAATTCGTTCCATTATTCTAGATAATAATAATAGGTAGGTATACTTACAAGTTTATTTTTCGAAAATAATGAAGGCAGCTCGTCCTTATACATTACAACCAATAACATCCTTAGATATGTACAAGATGTTTTTGTGTGTGGAATGTATTTTAAAAGATTATTTCTTAAAACAAAATCATCCGCCCAAGGATGGCCCATCCCGCCCATCTTTTTCACTTGAATCTTAAACTTACCTGACGGAACTTTTAAGGAATGCAATTTTCTATAACAATTTAATACCTGAATTAAAGCAAATTTAATTCCCTTCCAACGAAAATACCTTAATTAAAGCAAATATTTATAAAACAAATAAGTACAGTATCTCAGTATGCGCCATACCTCCCCGTGTCGTGTGACGCACGTTAACTCCGCGAAAATCTTATAAAACAAAACGAGTTTGTGCTCCCAGATAAACTTATTCTGAGCAAAAGTTAATTTTACAACCGCTACAACCGTGGTAACGTGGGTTATAAATATAGAAGGGTATTTTAATTAAGACAATAATATAGGGCACGTTTTACGAAACAGTGCTGCCAAACAGTAATGATAATTTTTTAAATTTCAAAATTGTGTCCGTCATGGATGAATTAAGCCCTACAGAATAATATTATTTATTTCTACACTATTATAAATTATAAATAAACATAAAATGACTCAGGCCTATAATATAGATACTGTTTTTCAAGGGGCCTGTGCTAGAAAGAGGATGTATTCTCCTTTCGACTCGATTTGGATCCATTTTAAACAGACGGATTTTTTTAATTTTTTTAATCCTCATTTAAAATTATTAAGTATGTCGAGATTAAATAGATATTACAATTTTGAATTTGATCTATAAAGAAAAATTAAGCCTCAAGCTCGTTATTTTATATCTATTTTTAAAAACAATGGAGGCGTATCGTCTTTTTGCCGCAAGCTATTTTGGCTTGTGTTTTAAATGGAATTTCAATTGTCTCTAATAATATTAAGAATCTGTATTATGTAACGGTTATTGTTATTTATATTGATTGAGGATGAAGAAGATGATGACGAAATTTTATATGAAATCAGATCAAGATTTTTCAGACAAATTTTCACTCAAATTTGTGAGCTACAGATACTGAACACAAATATTATGGTTGGTTCACACACAAACAAAACACCTATTTATATTTAGGTATAAAGTGTTGGAATGCTATAAAAACAAAATATCAAAATTAACTAAGAATTGTGTTAAGTAAGATGAATAAATTCGATATAAAACGTAAAAATCAATCATTGAACGTTGATAATAAATGTGATAAGAATCAATTGTAACACAAACACTTTTATAGCTTACTAGTTGCGCTCCGCGGTTTCACCCGCGTGGCTCTGCTTTTGTTGGTCTTAGCGTGATGATATATAGCCTATAGCATTCCTCGATAAATGGGCTATCCAACCCCGAAAGAATTTTTCAAATCGGCCTAGTAGTTCCTGAGATTAGCGCGTTCAAACAAACAAACTCTTCAGCTTTATAATATTAGTATAGATTATAATATTAGTATAGATTTCTTTCTAGTATTTGTCACACAAAATCCTACACAAACCATAGATAATAACGTAAACTTTAACACTACTAACTTCCAAAAGTGATCGCAAGCGATGCACCAAGCCAAAATGAAACCGCAAAGTTTCACTTGCACTATCTTAATAGCTTTTAGAATTCGTTTGACTTTTTCAAAGTAATTAGTCGATGTTTATTCGAGAAGGGGCGTTGATGAATGGCCAAGTTCACGCAGCTTGCTTATGCATACTAAATAGCTTGAGAATCTTTGTCATGTGGTTTTGCTTAAGTTTTGTTTGTGTATTTTATTTATTTTGTGAGCTTTCTGCGAAACGAAACGCGAAGGCTTGCATGCACGTCACGTTGTCGTGTGACGTCATGTTTCCAGCCCCCGTTTTATTCGCATCGAAGTTTATTTTTTGATAAAAGGTATCTATTGTTCTATACCGAGCTTTAAATTAATCATCTGTGTTCCAAATTTCATAAAAATCGGTTCAAAGGTTGTGTGAAAGCTTAACAAACAGTCACAGACAGAGTTACTACTTACTTTCATTATCTTCTTATCTTCTCTTTATATATAAAAATGAATCGCAAAATTTGTTGGTAAGCGCATAACTCGAGAACGGCTGAACCGATTTCGATAATTCTTTTTTTATTATATTCCTTGAAGTACGAGGATGGATTTTATGTAGAGAAAACGTAAATATGTACCACGAGCGAAGCCGGGGCGGACTGCTAGTAACATTATAAAAAAAAACAAATGAAGGAAATGCACAATACAATAACGTGCTTTCAAAAAGGCTAAAGCGAGATATAACTTACTTTGTTTCAAGTATTAGAACACTATTACCTCATCAATCATTGCATTTATTTCACTGCTTTATGTACCTATAGATTATTATGTATTTGTTGTGTTTTATATTACGCGAGTAAATATGTAATAAATACATTTAAAAAATTAAAGAGTTTAGAACTGGAACAGCTCCCCACGACCACGCTCGCTGTATAGTGTTCGAAATGAAACGTCGAGGTAATATAATGAGTAAATCGTGTTTAAAATCCGTTAAAAAGTCTTAAATTTCTTCTGTAAAGTTTAGTATAATTTTTAAGAACGTATTCTTCTAAAAACAATTTATTTTTATATAAACATCATAACATAAAATAGCTGCGAGCGTAATTCAAAGTTAATCTTAATGAAACCTTTGTAAGCTTTTAATGATAACGTTTATCATGAAACGGAAATCATTATCGAGCATCACAGCTAATCATGGCGCGTCATTATTTCATTAACTTTGTTTATATAGTTGTTGAAGAGCCTAATTGTTTTGACGCGTTTTTCATTGCGTGGAAAGGGTAATGAAAATAAGGATCATGTAACGTAAATACGTTGTTTAATTGTTTTTAGTTTAACATGATATTCTATCCTTCTAGTAATTTTTATAAATGCGAAAGTATTTGAGGATGAATGGATGTAAGTTTGTGACTCTTTCATCGAAAAACCACTGAACGAATTTTAATAAAACTCGCCAGTGATAAGACTATAGAAATAAGTAGTAGATTTTTATAAAAGTCTTATCAAATTAAATAATATCTATGCTATACGAGTTATATAAAGAGATAAAGTTGAGAAAATTTTTATTAAACAAATATTTAATATGATTTCGTACCCTAAGTCAACTACAACTTAAGTATCTAGTTGCTAAGGCATAATAAATAGATATGATACAAAATACTGATTATTCAATATAGTTTCATTTCTCAGTGATAAAATGCAATAATATGCATGCTATGCTTTCTGGATATGCAGGTAACGTATTATGAGAATATTTTGTAATATCATTGAATTCTTAGATTTATTGCGAATTCCACATGTGTTCGCGATGTGAATTATTATGTCATTTTATATAGTTACTAGCGGTCCGCCCCGGCTTCGCCCGTGGTACATATGAAAAATAGATGTTGGCCGATTCTCAGACTTACCCGATATGCACAGAAAATTTCATGAGAATCGGTCCACCCGTTTCGGAGGAGTATGCAGACTAACATTGTGACACGAGAATTTTATATATAAGACTAGTTGGTACACGTGACTTTGTCCGTATTGAATCACTTTTTGCAAGATATTAATTATAAGAGAAAGAGCCTGTGTCAGTCTCTAGGTTACATACTTATATTTGATATTTCTAGCTGGAATTCTCGTCAAAATCGGATAAGCCGTTTCAAAATTTGCCTGACAGGAAAATATTTTTGAAATAGTTTGGAAAATCCAAAAGTGCACGCCTCATAATTTTTTTTTAATAATTATTTTTAATTATTATGTTTGTTTATTTAATAACAATTAAACCACATCGAATCAGACCCTGAAAAATGAAAGGGTTCTATTCCTGAGCATACTCAAGCGTAAGAGAAAAAAAAAGACTCGATTAGTAAAGTATTTCGGTCGCTATCGTGTTAACAAGAAAATCCTCCGCACATACAGACACACGGACGTCCAAGACAGAACTTTTTTAAACTGTTTTTTAACTAGTTTAAATAACAAAAATGACATCAAAAATATCATGAATGTTAAAAATAGTGTTTTTTCTTAATATGTGTGTGTATGTATTATCTTACAAGTGCAATGTATGATACATAAAGACATTTTAAGTTTGAAAAATCAGATGTTTTGCGCGAAGTGACAATAGTACCCACCTCAACGCTTCGCTTATGAGGCGTGCAATTGATTTTAAATAAAGGCAACGTATCTATAATGAATAGTTTGTTGTGATTTAAATGGAAAATAATAATAGTATATTATTTATTTTGTAGTTTGTAACAAAAAATAATTTTATCCTTAATGGCCACATAGATTCTTCAACAAATCCCTTGTTTATTCTTGAATCAACGAAATTATAATAATATAATATGTATATTGTATATTTCATGATTTCATCACACATAGGTGTTTACTTCTTCAATGAATATCATGTATATAGAATTATTTCAAAGATTAAACGTTCATTTTTATACTAATATATTCAAAGGTGTTTCTCATGCATAGAGCATTAACGTCCAGACAAGGTCTATGAATACGGAAAGGACATAGGAATATCTTGTATGACTCATAGAATATTCTATGATTTTTTTTAAGTTGCGAAGGAATTACCTATAGGTATATTATTAGTAATACAATAAAACGGTTAAAAGTAGCTAAACTACAAAAAACTAATTTAGTTTATGAGTCAAGCAAAAATATAAATTCATTCACGTATTTTCCACTGATCCTAACAGGCCGAGAAATTGACTTACCTTAACCTCCTAAGGACCAAGCTAAAAAAATCCTATTCTGCATTACCACCCATTGTTCTCACCTGAGTACATAAAAATACAACAGACCTGCCACCCAATGGTATTTTTTTGTTTTTTTTATTGTTAGAGTTAAAATTTACTTGTGGGATTTTTTATCTGTGTAAAATATAGCTTATAGAATACATTTCTGAAAAAAAAAACTCGATTTATTTTGTTCCCATGTGATCACATCAGACCTAAGTGAATCCAAAAATTTTTTTATTAAAATTAGGTTTTACTTGTAGATTTTTTTATTTACTTATGTTATAACATATGAGATCATACAATAACCTCTAAAAAGTATACAAAAGAATTAAAAACAGTTTTTCTTAAATTCTAAATGTGTAAGTTTACTACATATTAGGTAATAAAATATCTAAACTATGTGAACATATGTTAAAAAAAGAAATAAAAACATTGGAAGTACAATATTAGGAACTTGAAATATCAATGAGCTAACTAAAAATCAATTTGGAAACAAATGGTGGGTCTCATCACTAGGAATAAAATCTTCGTCAGTCGGCTAGGAAATCGATGATAATATTATCGTCACAAATAACTGAAAAAATAAGGAAGATAACTGTTTATTTTGATTGCAATAGTAATTCCTGTTGACAGTTTAAATAAATTATAATCATAAAACAGGACAATTATACTCAAAATTACTGTAAAACAACAAAATAAATTATTAACTAATTAAATGTTTTATAGTCATTGACTACCAATGTCTTCAACTGAGTACAAAAAAAATGAAAATAATGTTGTAAGTAACAACCAAGGTTCTCACATGATCACATAAAAATTATCCGTGAATTTAAAAAATACAATATTAATTGTTTCGTTAAATTTAATTAAAATACGTTCCTGTACTGTTTTTACTATTTATTTTTCAATACCAAATGAAAATCAAGTGAGAGATTAATATGATAATTAACGATTTAACTTACCTCTGTTACGTTGACCAGCCATTTTAAAAACTTGAACTAAAGTATTTTAAAATTCTGTGATTGGATAACCCACTTACCTACCAAACCTAATAGTTCAATTCAGCCAATAGCGTTACACAGTGATCATAGGCAGAAAAGCGCGGTATTTTTTAAGATATTTCGAATTTTCGATTTTGTCATCGGATGAGGACGGTGGTTGGTAATTTAGTTAAAACTTTTTGGTGGTTTGGGTTGTAATGGTGATGGTGTTTATGTACTTATATGAGGCCATTGGTCCTTAGGAGGTTAATAGACTGATCATTTGTGTATCAGAATATCGACACCGAGACAAAAGATAGATACCCATCGCATGCTTATCACTGCGTCACAAGAAGGCCATTTAGCTAGTTTATTTTAAGATGTAGGATTACCTTTCCAGGACTACAATTAAGAGAAATGATATATTGACAACAAAAGTGTAATCAAAACAACAACAATATTACTCAATAATACAAAACTTCCATTATTATCAATCCAATCTCGATACGCGGAGACACGGGTGTACAATGTTGTTTTATCGAAGTTTTTCCCGCTTACAACACCCACCAATAACTCCCTTCCCGGCTGCTCTTCCGGGTCCAAAGTATTCTTACACGCTAAAGGACCCCCAGAGTCACCCCTAGACATGTCGGTCACCGACGAATCGGTGCACACGAAGGAATTCATGTTCATCTCCCACAATTTTGAACAGTGCCACCTCGTCAGCACGTAAATCGGAGCTACCAAAAGTGTAGGCGATATAGGGTCTTTTAAACTATAGCCCGTTCTGCCAAAACCGGCCGATGTGCACGTTTGCGGATAGTCCGCTTCTCTCCTCGCCGGTGTGATAAAGTTGACATTGCGTATGAAGCGCCATTTAGCATCAACGAACACGATAGCTATATCGTTGTCCGGGAAATTAAAGTGCTTGTGCAGAATCACCCTGTCAATAGTTCGCCACTGGTTTATAACGTTTGTTTCTGTGCGTCCCGAGTGCGTCAGGTCGGTTCGGAAACTTCCAGCGACTAACCGCAGCAGCTTGGGGTGACGAGCATAAAAGAAGTTCTTGCCTTCAAAACAGTGAGCGGCTGTTAATACTCTCATTTCATCGATAATACTCCCGCCACAAAGATTCTTCCAGACTATTCTGCCGTGACCTAGTCTTCGCGTCGGCTCTTTTATCGATACCAGGTAAGGCACCTCACCGACCAACGCTGGTTTACCGTTAACAACGAAGGGTTTAATATAAAACTTGGAATACTTTAGCGTTGTGATTACGCGTCTGTCTATTTCGCATTTTGTTTGTGTCATATAAATAAAAATTGCTAGGAGTTTGAGTAGCATTCCAATGAATTTAATGCGTAAAATTTGTTTACTGATAAATTTATAAAGGGCACTCTTGACATTTTTGACAGAAGTAGATAACGGTGGAGATAAACGTCTGTCACAAAGGTCTGTCAATTCAGGAAAGCATAAACACTTCATAAACATGTATTCTTCTTTACGAGTTCTTTACATAGGTGAATTGCTTATATACCTATTAAGGCATCGAGCAAAATAAAAAAAGAATATGACTCAATATTATATACCTATACCAGATTCTATCTAAGTTCTACACGTAAGAAAAGTATAAATAAAAAATAACACAAAATCATGCCGGTTACAATTCTTTAATAAACCACAATCATGTTATGATACATAAATAAAATTAACGTATTAATGAAACCTGGGTATCATAGAAATCATTTGATTCTCGAAACCTAATTTGTCTTGGAAACGTTTAATTTTCATTACTCTTACATCACCCCATTGTGC
>CAJQZN010027776.1:0-19441 GCA_907164685.1 Colias eurytheme | reverse complement strand
TCATCGGTGACTTGACGGTGACTGATGTGTGTGAGTGCACCCTTAGGTTTCTTTCTTTAATTATAAACTATTTCTACAACCTCAAAAATAAGAGAATGGTGTAAGCAATTTGAAATAGAGTAATCATCGAAAGATAAAATAGTACAATTTTATCTATTTTAATTTACACATAATAATTTCTTAATGGACATAGACAAAAAACTAAAAATATCAAATAACAATATCAAAAAATACACATTAAACTCGAGCCTCAGCCCTCTTGGGCAATTAAAAAAAACCGAAGGTCAGTGACCGTCCAGGAAAGGGGAATAAGGGAAGATAAAAGGCTAGATAGATAGCAAGGTCGCTGACAGCACCAGATGTGTGCACATCTGCCCACCGTCTCGCTCTGCTGATCTAACGTCTTGAGTTTTTTAATATCGGACCTCACACTTTTTGGTGCGGCGGCGTTTTGGCGCGAAACGCGTGGTTCGTTTTTTTTTCTGAGGCGGAGATGTCATTCGCTTTTCGAATTGTTGTTGAATGCGAATCATTTTATTTGTTTTGCAGATGGTGCTTACAGCTTGTGCTGCTTACTACTTAAAAATGCGTACTTTTCAACTCGTTATACTTATTTTGTATCAACAAAGCTTTCTAGAGTTGAATAAACGAATATTTCCAAAAATATTTCGTTTCATTTCTTATAACTTCCTAATTCCTTTCCTTATGGCCAGTCTCCAATATTGTCCCATCCAGTCGCTGACCGCTCTCACCGACGCTTACCAATCTCATCTTTCACGCTACATACCACTTCCGAGCACACATCCGAACGGAAGGTAATTTAAACTTGAAGCCTTATAGCGACAGCCAAATGAATTGTATTTAAAAATAAATTAAACTAGCTGTGCCACGTAACTTCGTCTGCTGTTAATATTTTTGCAACATAAAAAATAATAAGACTGGAATTTTGTTGGAAGGAAGGTTATAGGCTATATATCATCACCCTAAGACCAACAGGAGCGGAGCAATGCGGTTGAAACCGCGCGGCACAGCTAGTTAGTAATATAAGTTGATGACAATTATAATATTTTGAGAAACTCGATTATTATAATTAGCTCATTATCATGTTATATCAATGTCAAGTGACTGTAATTGCGTGGCAATTTCATAACCGCTCAGTAATATTTGCGTGATCAATAAACAGACATACGAACTTTCTCATGTCATAATATGAAGTAATACAATGTAGATATTATGTGTAGGATTAGAATATATACTGATAAGGGTAACATTTATTCATTAACTGAATATTAACTAACTAATATTAATTTGAAAAATGTTAATTTTGAGGAAATTGTCATAATTTTATAGATACACTAGCGGTCCGCCCCGGCTTCGCCCGTGGAACATATTTCGCAATAAAAGGTAGCCTATGTAAAGAACATCAGGGTCTAAAGATTGTCTGTGCCAAATTTCATCAAAATCGGTTGAGAGGTTTAAGCGGGAAAGCGTAATAGACAGACAGACAGAGTTACTTTCGCATTATTTATATTAAAGTAGGGATATATACAAATAAAAGGTAATTTAGTATACGTATATATAAATGCGCTATTAAAGTGAAACTTTTATTATATCGTCTCAAACTTTTTGGTCTGTGTAGCGCATGTCGCGTGTATCGCGGCTGCCGAGTAGTGTTCGGAGCCGTTCGAACAGTTTCACTTTTACCGTGGTTTCATAAAACCACACAACATTGTTTTTCCACCCGTGGACTTTTTATCAAGATAGACATAGAAATTAGAAATTCTATATATCCTAAAAGCAAACTTACACTTCACACTAATATTTAAAAAAGAAAAAAAAACTTTTTTTGTATGTTTTAATTAATTTAAAAATTTCTTTCACAACTGGAAAGCTACATTATTCCTTATGTTCAGTATATTCTAGTTTTCATCCCGATTCATATGCAGTTATCTTGAGGAAGGTCATGGTATATCTGACATTTTTATAAACGTTATCAAAAACCACAAAGGCAAAAAAGATAATAAAATGTTCCCATCAGAACTCAGAGCGGGAAGCTGCGGTGTACCAAATTGATAATGGATGAAAAAACATGTTTGTTAAGGAAAAAAACAGTAAATACGTATACTGTAATTGCATAATATGAATATGATGATATTTTGTAGACTAAAAGATTTATACAGTTTTTCGAAAATATTGTACTTACTTTAAGTAATTTTATTACCAAAAAGTATGTAACATAATGTTTCAAGCAAAAACATTTTTACTTATAAAATGAAATTTCTTAAGTGATGCTGCAGTCTGAAGCTAGTTAATAAATAAAATATGATCATAAAACACCATCATTTTGTCTTTTTAGTATGTTATTTGAATAATTTAACATAACGAACCTAAGTTATGCAAAACAATTTAACAGAAACAATAAAATTCGAATAAACGACAAACCTTGTTAAATCAAATACAAATAATTAACAACTGCACCCCTAATAAGGTGATTAAATAACGGAAACTCAAAATCGAACAGTTTAACATCGACTATTTAACAAGACCCCTCATTTCGTTTATCCATACTTGAATCAGAGCTCAAGGCAAACCAGTTAGGCTAAATTATGCAAATTTCTTACCCTGACCTCTGATTTCTTACAATCATTAGCAACATAAAGCTCAAATTATAATGGTGGTGCATCCCGTTATGAGTTTTGTATGAAAATTTACATCCGGGGTAAAGATATAAAGGAATATTGTCTTTAAATGAATTTGAATACAGATTGAGGAAGTTCGCTCTAATTTTATGGGAGACGAAGTTTTTGTCAATGTTTTTTGATAGATATAATCCCTGGATTTTGATAATCTCTTTTTAATTGTTATGATAGATTCTATCTTTTGTGTTTTGTGTTACAGGGTCCCAGTCGCTCTTAAGTTTATGAGAAATTAATAGTAACAAAAAAAATACAATATAATATAATATATAGTCAGCATCAAAATAAAGTATTTTGATCAAGCAATCTGCAAGAGTATCATATCATGTATTCGTAAATACATTAATATGAATTAATATCTACTTATGTCATTTATAAAACGCTGTTTCATTTCTAAAATACTTTTTATTTTTCTTCTCAGACATAAATACATATACATACATTCGATTTCTCAAGACAGACTTTTGGTGCAATTGAATAAATAAAACTGTACTAGAGATACCAGGATCTAGAAATATTAGATCAGAGCTAGGTTCAGCGAAGTGGATCCAATTGCTGGCTTTGTTAGCGACAAATTAATGCCTCCTTGAAGACTCGTAATAAGGCACGTTTCCATTGACATACGGATTTATCGGATAAGCTTGATGAGATTGTATTTGTATAAATATTTTAAGAAGATTATAACTTAAGGTTGGATGGATGTTTTTAAAGCTCACAGAAATTGTAATATTCATATAGGAAATTCGCAGGTATGCTTCATCCAAGAATTCCAACAAATACCCGCGGCCCCATCATTAAAGCGGCTCGACGGAACACAGTGGGGTTTTAGTCGGTAAGAATCCGACATAACCCACGGCTCCTTCCCCGGGGGCCGTGGGTATCTTTGGAAGATTTCCCCACTATAAAAAAAAAAAAAGGTATGCTTCATCCCTTTAGGCAAATGTAAAAAAATTGTATAAGTATTTTGTATTTTAAACCATTCAGGGACATTTTAATAATTTCGTCCTACTCCATAATTCACTAAAACTGCACATTTGTTTTACATTATAATTGTATATTTATCTAGATATCTTATTTGATTTGATCAATTCTATCTTTTAATAATTATCTACTAGCTATTCGCCCCGACTGTAATTTTATTTATCAAAATTTTAAGAATAAAAATTACCTATCCTATCTATGTCCTTCTCCTGGTTCTAAGCTATCGTATTTCTGCAGATTATAATATTTTCACTACATAGTATAAAACAAAGTCGCTTTCTCTGTCCCTATGTATGCTTAAATCTTTAAAACTACGCAACGGATTTTGATGCGGTTTTTTTTATTAGAACGAGTGATTCAAGAGGAAGCTGTTTTAGTAAATAATTTATAAGGTTTTAGACAAAGCGGGCGAAGCCGCGGGCGGTAAGCTAGTATTTATATAAACGGCTATTGCTGGCTTATTTTAAGGCAACAATGGAAACAATAGAAAGCTCCGTCCAGTGACAATCACCGTGCGAACCCAAGTATGTAACTAGTATGCGATATGTTGCATACATCATTTGTATGATGCTCCAATGATTGGCGTATAATTTAATACTTTCATTCTTTATTGTATAGCTTGTAAGTTGTAGGATGTTTGTAAATTTCAAATCGCAAAACAATAATATTATCTAGAATTAAAAGTATCTAGTTTTAGCGGAGCGTCTATGAAATAGAAAATCTCTTGAATACGAAGAAAGTCTAATTCCTTCACCCTTATTTTGATATTATAACTTATGAGCTATAAAATTATTTGTCGATGTTCTAGTAAGAACTCCTTGGTCACTAATGATGACTGCAAAGAAAATTTTTGAGGTCTTTTTACTAATTCAAAATCAATTGGAATTTATAGTGGTCAATTAAATTGGCGCTCTTTTGACAAATTACATATCATAAAAACTAATAATGTCCATATCTTTCATATTATGTAATGCTGATAATAATTACTTAATAAAAATAGTTTGTTATGACCATGGGTTATGACAAACAATTTTTTCCTAACTTCCTATACAGCCTGTATTTGTTACTTATTGAAATTCTATCTATTCCATTTTAAATGTATTTACAGGGGCAGAGTTTTTTATTAAAACGGCACGACTATAGTCATGTTTCCGCTCTTTTGTCGTAACCATTCCGTAATGGCCGATTAATGTTAATAAATGCAAATTGACATCGGGGCGAATGTCAAACTTTTGCCGCCATTTTTTAATCGATTATCGTAAATACTAATTATCATATATCTAATGCTTTTAATGAGAATTTTGTCTGTATTTTTCGTTGAATTTTTAGGAATTAGTACCTATTGAGACAATGAAAAGTGCTGTTATTGCTGTTTGACTAAAAGTTTTTATTTGAACATCGACACTGAAAAAGAAACCATTAGGTACCTTTTAAACGAGTATAATAAAAGTAAAGTAGTTTTGCACAGTAAAACTATCAATATTATAAATTTCATCGAAATCATTTTAATAAACTTAAAACTCGAACTCAAACATTTATTTTTTTAATAAGACATCTTCTAGGAGCACTTTTGAATCGTCATTACATAATTTAAATTTTTAACATAAATGTTTAATGGTAAACCATCGAATGGAAAAACAGAAGAATAAAGAAAAATAATTTAATTCAGTCGTAAAAGTAACAAACAAACTCACATACACATTTACAATGGTATAAACAGACATATCTCATATCTAACCTCGATTCAAAAGTCTCCACCAGTCTCCACATAATGCTGTATATTTAAAAAGGTTATTTAAAACTTATTTTAGCCAGTTAATCGGCAACAATACATTAATCTGGATAATCTCGTGCGCAAGGTGTGCACCGCACGCGCCAACCACCTGCCAAGTCAACGCACTTTTTATTCATCTCTATAGCTCTCTATAGCTTTTGCAGCGTGTAAGATTGGGTATTGAATAACTTGCTTTTTAGCATGATATTCTTCTTGGTTAATCTTTGTCCCTTATCTATATGTTTATGCTCGATCTATGTCATGATCAGTTAAGTAATTTGGCAGCTTCTTGGAATCTGCTAAGATTGTTTCTGTATTGCATAGACTATTAGTATTAGTATTCTAAATTCTTATTTATTGTAGTCTGTTAATTGGTAGGTAAGTGTTGCTACCTTTTTGCAATGTGCTAAGAAGATTCTTTCGGTATTGAGGAACGTAGTCTTTTATTATATTTATTTTTTGAAGGCTACTAATAGTGGAGGATCGAGCATTACATTCCTATTCCTATACCCACATTCCTATGTCTTAGCTGGCTTTATACTAACAGGATTTCTCTGCCTATAACCATATAATGACATAAACGTATGATATATTGGTCAAATGCTCAAAAGTAGGTGTCAGAGCAATCTCTCTACCAACTCTACCAAAGATGGGATCTTCATGTTATATGATTTTAAATTAACTTTCACTTTCAAAGAACTTACGAAGAACATGTCCTCTATTCCTATAAATAGATTAAATAGAGCCTAGACTCTATAGTCTATTTAATCTATTTATATCTGGGACTACTCTGTTTCGGTAACCCATCCAAATCCCGACCGTGGCCACCATCGCTTTCCCAATGTTGACATAAAAAGTGCATGTAACGTTATGAATTAATCCATTTGTGATTCACACATTCCCAGACTGAGTCACGTCTGTCTGCGCGTCACTTGTCTGAATGTTTTTATATAGTAATGATTCATTGTTATGGTTTTAGAGGCGAAAAATTATATGTTTACATTTTTTGCTAACGGTACAAGTTTGACATTTAATGTGTCGCCATCTGGTGTGGAATTATGAGGCTTGTTGTCTAACTAGAGAATTGATAAGCATCGCTTTTATAATACATTAAGTATATGCTCTGCTATATGAACAGGATCAAGGCGGTAGAAACGCCAACATTAATCAAACAATATTTTTTCAATTATAGAGCCATATTTTATAGATAGTCTGGTCTGTGACGTAAAGACATTATTCATTAATCACTGGTCCAACTACGTTTAAACTAGAATTCCAGACTATTAGTAGGCTAGACATCATTTTTAATATACATATGTAAATTATTTCTATCTATATCTATATTTATTTACATATCGACAAAATATTCGATTTGATACTTGAAATGATGAAACTGAAATCCAATAAAGTGAAGTCCCATGTCCCCAAGTGGGGTAAGGGGCAGATGCATTATACATCTGTTTCACTGATAGATTTTCTTTAGGGACATTTAGGTGATCAGCCTTCTGTGTCCTACCAGACCAAGACATTTTTTTTTCTTCGTCTCCACCGGGAATCGAACCTCGGTGTTACGCTCACGCGTCAACCACTGTACCGAGGAGGCGGTCAATAGATCTAAACTAAATACTTTAAATTTATTTTCAAAAGATCAACGTCATACCTAACATTCGTATGCATCATTAAAAATAATAATTTTAATTACACAATTCCTTTAAATACAAAATAATCCCACGTCCCATCCTTTATTAGCTAATTACTTCAAGTCTTTAATCCTCAAACTAATAAAGAAATAAACACATTCTATACGAAGTAATTCCACACTCGTGTTTGATTCTACGAATCTTCAAATAGAATTCATAATTATATAGATTACCATCATTAAACGAGTTAAATATCAAAAAAGGAGCTTACAACATCATAAACAATTAAAGAGGAACTACATTCTCATTTGAAACGTCAAAAAAGAACCAAAGACAATTATAGAGCCCTATACCTACGAACGGCATAGATAAATTATCTAGTATCTATGGATCACCCCTCTCAGAGGTATCACAGCTGCTTCACACCTGCCAAGGGATTTTCCGAGCATCGACCTTAGTTGTAAAAAAGTTAAAAAACTGTTTATCTTGCCATGTGCGAAATAACATTGCACGGAAATATGTTGATCATTCGCGATGTATTTAAAACGCTTTAGCAAATTATAATTTATTTTTTAGATAATTTATACTATTATGTCTGTTTTGAACGATTCAACGCAACATTAAAGATTCGAAGTAGAATTTATGTTTTTTAACAAATTTCAATTTCATATAAAAAATCATCTCTACATTTGTCTCTCTATACTACTAATGACTTTGCCGGTAAAATTGTAGTTACCGATCGAATTTACTGTTACTGTACATTATTTTTCTAATATTTAGGTAAATAGTTACGTGAATTATTTATTATAAAAAAATGTCGAACGTATTTTGCAAACAAAATGCTAATCAAAACGATTAATTGCTATGTTGAGTAATTAATATGTACATTTATAAAATTCTCATAAATTCGTGTATTCATTTCGTATTCAATAGACAGATAGAAATAAGCAATTATTCTTATTGTCTTATTGTACTAAAACCGATAAGAATACAATACACAATTTAAAATTAATTAGCACACAACCACAGACTATCAAAAATTTCATAAATGCAAATGACATCGATTCACTCATACATTGATTAACACAGATTCGACGATTGGATTGGAAATATATTATTTTAATTATAACGCAGATGGTTTTACAGCTGGTGAGATTAACCTCGTAACTCCAATATTGCCCTTGTTAGCAATTTCGAAGGCCGGTTTCAATGACATACGTCATGTAACCTCAAAAAGGAATACGCGCGAAAACCTAACCTAAAAACGCGCCAAGAACCACAGATGAATGATCTATTGTGGTTATTATACACAGATGTATAAGGAAATACTAGTTAGTGTAAATGTTCGGATAATAGGAAAATTTTAGGCAATTTCTACATCAAAAAGTAAAAAAAAATAATTGAAAGTAATTTAAAAAAAACGTAGGTAATGAAGAAGGAATTCTTTATTTCAGAAATCACTTAAAAATATATAAAAACAAATATCAGTCGTAATTTATTCACGAAATTGTATAATAGCACATATAGACTGATAATTATAATGACTAATAGAGATATAAAATTGAATAAATGTGTACTTTGTAGAAATTGTATGAAAAGTGTCTTATATATAGTAAATTAGTAATGTGTTGTTTTGCTATCTAAACTACTTTGGGCCGATTTTTCAATGCTTGGATAAAACTTATCCGTCCAATAAAGTATTAGGGCGTATTCAGAAAGAAAGCTTGAAACTTATAAGCTCTTATCGGCGCTTGTCATGTTCATATATTTTCCTGCGCGGGTTGACAGCACTGACAGGAAAATATATGAACATGACAAGCGCCGATAAGCGTTTATAAGTTTCAAGCTTTCTTTCTGAATACGCCCTTACACGATAATATTAAAATGTCACGTAAACTGTCAAATACGGGCAATTAGAATCCGGTTTTAAAATGGTAGTTTTCAATGGTAGATTTA
Organism: Colias eurytheme; assembly: GCA_907164685.1. Lineage (NCBI taxonomy): Eukaryota > Metazoa > Arthropoda > Insecta > Lepidoptera > Pieridae > Colias > Colias eurytheme. The sequence continues at coordinate 10,394 of CAJQZN010027776.1, read as the reverse complement.
TACATTACTAGGTTTCCGGCCGCGGCTTCGCCCGCGCAGTCAAAGAAAAATCCGCATAGTTCCCGTTCCCGTGGGATTTCCGGGATTGCGTCATTTTCCCGGGATAAAAAGTAGCCTATGTCCTTTCTCGGGCATCAAAATATCTCCATGTACCAAATTTCATGAAAATTGGTTCAGTAGTTTAGGCGTGATTGAGTAACAGACAGACAGACAGAGTTACTTTCGCATTTATAATATTAGTATGGATTCGACGAATAAAATTTAACCAAAGATTGAAAAATCAGCCCTTACTTAAATAACTATATTCCATTATATTCTTGGTTAAAAATACTAATTATTATTTAGTGGAACTAAATACAGAAATAAACACTAACAAGTCAATATAAAAAATATCTCCAATTAAACACAAACAGAAACCATGCGAATTCTATAAATTCTAAAGTTCAACAGTATCTGTTAAAACGATCTAAAAAACTGTTTAATCGAAATCCGTTGTTTGAGAAATTTTAAAAAAAGAAAGCAGGTAGCGATCAGCTGTTGCAGGTTGTTGTGTGCGTGTGTGTGTGCGTGCGTGTGTGTGCGACAGATGCTGCGTACATCTGCCGAGGCGCGTGCGCAGATCTTGTGTGAACGGTTTTGATACTTTAGTCTTATGAGGATAGTTTGCTTATAGGATTAATCTAGTTGGATAGTTTGTTAGTTACAATAGAATTTACATTGTGAATATAATGTGAACGTTTTTAAATTTTTGTTTTCAGATAGGAAATTGTCCAGTTAGTACAATCATACATCTATATTTATATATTCTGTTGCAAAACATATCGACGTAGATGTTATATCTATCATACTATTATAAAGTTAATGGCTAATTATTTTTGCACTGTTTCAGATAAATTCTGAATTAAATATTAACTATATTTCTTAAAAACTTCTTATAGGACACTTATTAGTTTCATTTCCATCCTTTTCCAAGTTACTGTCATAAGTTATAGTATAGCGTAAAATTGAAACAAACATAAAAATAAAAAAATCCACACGATCTTATATTTACGAAACTAATGAAACTTTAAAATAAACAAAAACTATAAAGCTAAATCAGAAATCTCATGGAATAACCGTTTTTGAAAACGGTTATTGAAAATTATTTCATGAGTAAAATCTGCTATATACATAGTTTTTGTGAAATATTGGTTAGATTTTATTGTTGGGTTTGGGCTAAAATAAGTAATGAATTAACTGGAAATAGAGAGTAGAGCCAGTAGCAGTAGAGTCGTCGATAAACATTTTTTTTTTTACCCTTAAAATCGGACATGTAAGTATTTTCTTGAAAATAAAGTAAAACAGTTAAAATAATTTTACATTTTATTTTAACATCCAACACTTTTTTAAGTATAAAGTATCAAGAACCACCAGTCGCGCTACCCGCTCGGTCAGCAAGTCAGCTGCGCATCTCACTGACGCGCGTGTTATCCAGCTCTCTACATTCGTTTGTGTAAGCTATGAGCGGCGAGCGTGCGAAGTATCAAGATTATTTTGAAAATATTGGATATGGTTATCATATAGGTAGTAATTTATATTCACATTTTAAATTTTAATCATGGAAACAAATTTCATTCAAATATTCTTTTAACATTTCTCATGCTTATTTAAACAATAATTAAGAACGATTTTTACTTGAACTTCCAATACTGCAGTATTCAGGATTATGTTACTTTTAAATTCGCCTGACGAAGAGACCCCCTATAGGGTATAATGAAATTATAATTGAAGCTATAAAAATCCTAAACAGACTATTGAATTTACAAAATATAAAGTTAAGAAAAACTAAAACAAAATAATACTTATCAAGAAATTTGACTTTACATACAAAACCTTTAAAATACTACCAAAGCTATGTAAAATAATAATAATTACATCATATGATATTTTACCGCTATTCACTTATAACTCGCGGCCGCATGACTCATTAAGACATTGACCGTGTAATCTTGATCGTTGAGCATCTCGTGCCAATATCACTCGCTCGATTGCCCGTTACATAATGTTATTACATAATAAACATTTCATTAAATACATGCTAATCGTATCTATTAAGTAAATTCCAATGATATTCAATGTCAATTTCTAATTAATAATAATAAGACACTCTATAACGATTAAGATTATTTAAACATTGCACGTGAACAAAACTAATTTCACTATTCGAAAGCTGAGATTTTTTTATTTTTTACTAGCTTTTTCAAAGAAGGATGTCTGTCAGGACGCCTAAATCGCCAAAAATGATACGAAAATTAGCTACTTCAATTTGCATTCCACATGGGCCGCATAGGCGATATAATTTTATTTAACCTACCAACAAGAATACGATTATATCAAGCTCTAAGAAGATTTATGACGCCTCACGTTACATCTTCTCTAGGAATCTATGAGTAAAGTACACAAACTATTTGTACAATAGGTAGTAGATCTAAATTCAATCATCATCATCAGCCCATAAACGTTCCCACTGCTGGGACACAAGCCTCCTATGAAAGTACAGGATACAGATCTAGGTAAATTCCATAGAACTGGCCTAAATACTGAGACACAAACATTTATTTATTCAACTACACTTCATTATAGTAGAACACATAATAATAAAAATCAAATAAGACCATGTAGAGCCTTCGGCTGCACTAGGATAGGTATAGTATATAATATGTAATCAGATTGCAGTATATTGGATATTAACATACTCACTACGGAGTTCCTCAGGGATATATCAAAGGTCCTTTACACTATAGTTTTAAGCATAATACAACATTTTAATAAAGACATAACTAGACCGACAAAAAGCAAGAAAAAAGACGGAACTACCAAAAAGAATACGACAGATGCTGACAATAGAAGTGCAGTGTACAGTTGCGTAGACAATTATAAAAATAAAAATCGATTTATTATAATAGGTAACTAGGCTCATACGTATTATTCTATACGTATTATTAATTACTATGTATTATTTTAGTATGGTATTTTGTATTTTTCTTCGAATCTCTATTCCATTTTACCTATTTAGTTTATATCACAATATAAATAATATGTATGTGTATTGTGTATCCTTTATCATGGTTATTATTGCACTACCCATTTTTGTATTTATTCCTCTATTGTACCAAAGGTTGTCTGAAAGAAATCGCTCTAAGCGATAAGACCACCAATTGTACTTAGTGTAAGTTATATTTAAGTGTATTGTATTTCTTGTTTTGTTATCTTTAAGTGCAATAAAGTGTTGTACCTGGATAAAATAAATCTAGAATATTTTCATGTAGGTAATTATATGCAGATAATAAGATATTAGATAACTCCGTTACACATTAAAGACAAACGAACCATTTTACACCACTCGAATGTAGAAATTGCGGGAGAAAGAAAAAAGAAAATTTAAGTAGGTATTTTATAATAATTATTCATAGTTGAAAATAATTATGAATGTTGGATGTTTATACAACTTCATACAAAAATTGCTGATCAGATCTGGATGAATCTTGGAAAAGAGTATATATACTCTGTAACATAAACATAAGATACCTACTAGGATTTTTTTAAATATTCTATATTTTTTCACCAAGGTGCAAATCATGGAAGTATTCCATATTTGTTTTTCAATTGTGTTTCTGTGTTAGTGCAATTAAATATTTCATTACCTAATTATCCTGTAATTAAATCGAAATAAAAAAACTTCTATAAACCAACAAAATTAATATAAAATATATATTTACTTCTCCATTCACCTGTACAGGAAGATCGCTAACGGCACGCGCTATACAACAAAAAACTTAAAAAACCAATTGTCTCTACTCTCAATAGAAAACGGATCTGACTTGGGTCATTTTGAATTAAGCGAAACGATAGAAAAAATTTTTTTTCTCTCGATTAATCTAAGAAGTTAAGTTACTTTTCTTGACTTTGTTTGCAAGGATATAATATTATGTAGCCTATCGGATACCTAAAAATTATGGCAATAATAGGTAATCTATTAGCCTTTTTTTAATTTTGAAAGAAGGTTACGGCTACTTAAAATAGGTAACAGTAGTTAGGTTAAGGCTACTTAAAATAACAGTAGCAACGATAAAACATGTTATACATACTGGAGCCCGCGGCTTCAATCTATCTTTGTACCGACCAAATTTCTTGCAAAATCCTTCACTTGTTTTTGTGTACATATTTTAACAACATAATCATGTAGGTACTAACCCTTACGAAACGCGTTCGCGTTTATAATAATTTTAATAGGATTTAGTATGTTTTATTAAAAATTTATATTTACTTTCAATACATTAAATTAATTGAGAGAAAATATGCAATACATTTGACTAAAGTAGAATGTAGAACTAAGAACGACAGTTTACTATTTAATTACTGATAATATTTTAATTTATAACATAAATACAAGAAAGAAACATATTAAAAGAAATAATACAATTTAAACCCAACAACTTGAAATTGCTTCTTTAAAAAAACTTGTAAAATTCATCACATAGGTATTTGTCGATAAAAAAATTCGTCTGATAAATCGTTGTCCTTTTAACAAATCGGTCACAAGCGAATCTTCATAACTATCAAATAAATAATAATGCCCAGCCAATGTGCTGTGAAAGCCATAAATTAACCGCCACATCTGCTTTTTACTTTCACTATTTACAATAAATAAGGACGCACCTTGCGAGTTGTTCGCAATATCTATACTAATAATAAAAATGGTGTGTCTGTTTGTATTATTTAATAACCGCTTTTTTACTAAATGTATATTAAATTAATATTTACCATGTATCTACCAAAATAGCATTTTTATCCTTTTTTTGTTTGTTTTTTCGGGCTAAAAAACGGCTGGACTGATTTTGACGATACTCACTGACAGATAGATGATGTTATATAAGACTTAGTCTATACTTTGTATGCTGAACACACATGAACATTAGGTTTTCAAAGGAACTCATATACGCGGGTGAATTCGCGAGACGCAGCTTGTATTTGCTTACATATACCTACCTACCTATATGTAATATGAAATACGAATGTACCTATTAGACCAGGGCCAATCCCTTCCAAAATGATAAAAAGCACACTTCTCGAACTCTATATTTTCTCTTGTATCGGCTTTTCGGTAACATTTCAAAAGAAAAAATCTTTTTGATTGATGATTTCATCTGATCAAAGTAACGATACCACAGCTAACGTTTGACAGCATGTTCATAAACAAAATGATGTCGTCTATCGATAAAAACATTTCAGGTCGTTTGAGAAATTTGCCTGACTTAGTAAAAGCTCATTATCACACTGTTTGTACCTATGCATTTTATGAGTAAATTTACTATGGTAATGTATATTATATTTTACACCATCAGAAAGAAGATATTTCAACGAACAAAAAGCCTCCAAACTTTTTGAAAAAAGCTGATATTTTGACGTCAGAATTTTCGATTGAAGATTAGGTTGTTTTTTTGGTATTAAGTTGAAATAAGGCGAAAAAATAAATATTTTCAATCATACAGTGCATTTGGGACATAATAAGGTAAGTTTTCACCAAATATCATAGAAAAAAAAATTTTTTTGAAAAAGATATAGGTAAATAAAAAACCAAACACTTGATTTTTTGAATTTTTCACCTAAATTTTCAGGTTATGTGAAAAAATTGCGAATATAAAAGTTGTACAACTTTTTATTACCTACAACTTTGCCATTGAACTTTTTTCCATAGTACTTGTAGTTTTGTCGGAAATCAAGAGAAATCATTTTTTAGCCTTAAAAGCTCCTCCCCTCCCACTTCCCGAACTCGGATTGACTGTAATTTATTTTTCCTTTAATTTTTATCACATTCCCCTCCTTTTCTAATGGGTTTCATGCTACTGTGATTTTTTTTTGTTTCAAAAATTATCGGCCCTGGTCTAGGTACCTATATGCGATTTTATAATATATGTAAAGGGGTCAACCAGTCGGGCAGTCCTGGTGGTAATTTCTTCCTGTCTTTCCGAATTAAAACCGACTAAAAAAGCTTCGATAAATTAAATAAAAAGAACTCAAAATGTAAAATAACTAGTTGATCTGGCAAATGCTCTATCTTACCTATTACTTAGGTGTATGAAAAATGGAGTATTTTTCCCAGTTCTTTTCTTTCTAAAAAATCGGTTAAGTCGTTTCTAGTACGGTACCTCGATGTGTTCTGATAAACTTATAGAAAAAGATTTTTTATAAATATATTTTAAATTATACCTAATGTTCATGCACGGGGTGCAAGTGCAACTTATGGTTTTATCATTAGACTTAGATATCGATGTATATATCTATTATTAATGTTGTAATAATTTGGTCTGACGAATGAAATAATAATATTTTATTTTTAACGAAAGTACGTATAGATAAAAATCTTATGGGCAATATTTATGCTAAGTATATTTTAAACAATAAAAAATCACGACAATGTCGTATGTTCAATAAAAAATCACCAAGATTTAAGATTATCATTAAAATCAGATTTCCCGCCAAGTAGGTACAAACTGTCATAGATAACAAAATATGACATTCCCGCGCAATCTAAACATCTATTGAGCACAGAGTATGTAATGTACCTACTATTACGTAGATAACCCTGTGGATAACCCCAACTAAATCTGGTCCCTAGGTATCGATGTACCATTGGAAGCTGTGCGTAATGCCACGCCCTCTCACAAGATCAACCAATCAGAGCACAGCATCTTATTTCTTATGTATTGTACCGCTTTTGGCGATGTCATTAGTGTTGCCGTTTTAGCGACTTTGTCGCTAGATCTAGCGGATTTTGGATGTGCTTAGCGACTTTTTTTTTCGATCTAGCGACTAAAATAAATTTAGCGACTTTTAGTGACTCTTAATCGCTGAACTCGCTGTGGAATTAGGGTTTGAGGAGGACAAAATTGAAAACATTTTAAAACAATGGCACAGTATTAACTTTGTGAAATGGGACATCATGACTACAGATTCAGTATTGTACAGTTACAATTTTGGGCTCATGTATTAAAATACAAGGACGCTGCGGGTTTTAATACGTAGGTATAAAGACATAGCAGACTTAGCCATCACAGTTCTGTCGTTGCCACATTCCAACGCAGAAGTGGAACGAATGTTCAGTCAAATGAATATTATAAAGAACAAACTGAGGAACAGGCTGGCTTCAACCACTTTAAACTCCATACTTCTTATAACTTATGAGGAATCAGTAAAAGATTTTAAAACGAAATTGCCATAGCTATGTCTTGCCAGATGATGTCCTGACCAAAATCAACTAAAACTATTAAAAAACCAAGTACTTCTACAGTGGAACCATCAACTTCTGCTGCTTCAGCGGTATTAGAAGTTGTCGAAGTCGAAAATGACGCAATAGATAACGAAATTTTTGCTTGTTTAAACCTATAGAGATTTGAATATTATGATTAAATACATGATTATAAAGATTTGCTTTTATTTACACCATATTTTGTTACCATGGAATATTTTTAAATATTTAGCTACTTCTAGCGGATTTTTTTATTCGTTATTTTTCAAAATCTAGGGACTATTGCATCGAGGTCTAGGGACTTTTTTTTTTCCTAAACGGCAACACTTCATGTCATTGATATACTGCGTATGTTTTTATCTTTAAGATTATTTTAAGTTTGGAAGTAATTTTAATTGTTAAACTTGAAGTTTTATGATAATTAAGTACAATACTGTGATTATAATTGGAATATAAAAGGAAAAACACCTTAATTTTTTTTATAAGACATTTCTTGTACCTAGTAAAGCTTTAAGTTTAGATTTTAATATTTTTTATGTAGGTAAGTACATTAAAATAAATGATTATAGGTATTTGCAGTTATTAAAATATTTAATAAGCTTAACGTTTTTAAACGGCGCTATTTAATTTAATAACTATACAAATTTTCTTTTCAAGATCTTTAATAAACGTTGCATTATGAATGACTTTTATTGTAACAGTGAATTGAATTTATAGCTAAAGCATTATTAGAAGTTAAAGCTTCTAGCGCCATCTATTGTCTGATATTCAATACTTAAATTGGCTTCTCAACACTAGATGGCATACCTACGACTGTCATTTGTCTACAAAAATAGTAGTAATGCTATTCGACAATAGATGGCGTAATTATGTATTGTAATCTTCAAACTCTAAGACCTCATTCACACGAGAGTTAAAAAAGCGTTGCGTTAAAACCCGACGTTGGCGCTTTTTAAACGTTCTCTCTGTGGTTGTTCATACTAACGCTTTAAAATCACTCATGTCTCGTCTCTGGCTTCAGTAAGACGTGGAAATGGTTTCTGCTAAAATAATTACGTAATGTCAGTTGCGTAATATCTTTATGATATTTATATTATTATATTTGCTTAGAATTCCTCGGAAAGTTTGTTCTTAATAAACCACTTGTAGGTACCTACTTAGGTATTTGTTCAAACTCGTCATCGATAAACGTGTTACTTAAAGGAATATGATAAAAATACCTACTGTTTTAATTTTTATATGTTAGGTATATTTGAAAGAAAGAAAGAAGGAAAGATTGGCACTAGCGATTTGTGTTATTAAAAGACGAAAAAGAAAACAAAAGGCATTCTGGGTACATCCTCTGAATGAACAGAGATACTTAAAAGGGCAGTTTGTGACACTGTACGAAGAGTTAAGGCAATACCCCGGAATTTTTTTAATTATTTTCAAATGTCTATAACGATTTTGAATACAGGAACGGACGAGACTCCACATCTATAATTAATAGTTCGGGATCAACAATCCACGACATCGTATCGATTTTCTGATGATTATAAGCACAACAAACACGTGCTACCGCTGAGCGAGCGTGCGGCATACTGAACGCAGCGCCGGCGCTTTTTTAGCGCTCGTCTGAATAATAGTAAGAAGTTTCCTATGGTCTATTTTATTTAACGCCCAACGCCGAGCGTTGAAAATAGAACACTGCGCGATAAAAAAGCGTCGCGCTTTAAAAGCGCTGACGTGTGAACATATACTTGGGAATGCATTTGTTCTATTTGGACGCTTTTTTAACGGACGCTAAAAAAGCTCTCGTGTGAATGAGGTCTTAACCCATAATTTCGTATTTAAGTTATGGAAAGAAAAAATGTGTTAAATAAAATATAAAAAAGAAGTGTTCGTAAAATATTTAAATTCAAGTTTTTAAACAAACGTTCATTAACTTAATATTCTTAATTCTATGGAGATTTGGTAAATTCTACAGGTGAAAAAATATATCTCAGGTCAGAACTCAGAAGATGAAAAAAAAACACAAGAATATTAATGCTTCATATATTTATAAGAACATATTATTACATGGATATTTGAATCAATTCGCCAGTTTCAGGAGAGTTGCCTTCATATCTGGAAAGAAAAAAAATAACATTACAAATATTCAATAATTCAATAAAGATAATGTTGGAGAGAAAAAGTTGATTGTATTAATTGTAAGATTTTATTAATTATAATCTTTCCTAAGATCATCATCAAGAACAACATTATCTATAGTAAAAACAGAATGAAAATCTGTGTAAGTAGTAATTTTTATTTAAAGAGTTTATCGCGAGCAGACGCGGGGAGGATTTTTATTTTGTATATTTAGAGATAATAATTAAGAACTTTATTTTATCAGTGAAAAAAATGAAACCAGACTAATTACTATAATATATTTAGTCCAACCAAAGATAGTACCTAGGTACTCTGTCTCACAAAATAAAGTCTACAAAACACTGATTTTCTTTTAAACAAAAACATACCATTTCACCATTATGTATTTTTACAGCCTTTTATATCTTGCACGAATTGTTGGATACACGTACCGCGAAGATTGCCTTCCGCCTCCGGGTTGGAGTCCGAGGGAATGTACTTTTTGAGGCACGACAAGAAATTCAAAATCGCCGTCACAATGCACATTACTTTTCCATCATCTTCTACAGATTCCTCTACGTCATGCTTAAAGCCTACCTCCTTGCAGATCGCGACTGAACAAATTGTCAGTCCCAACAAGAAAAAGATAATCTTACTCATTGTAGTAATGTTTTATTATTACGCGTTTGTTAATTGATAACTTACAGTGGAAATAACGTGAATTTATATAGAAAGCCCATTTAAAGGAATGTTGTATATTTTCCAAAAGAATTTTTCTATGGCACGTTTTAGTATTACTACATTTTAAACATTTTTCAAAAAACATTATGTAATAATAGTAGGAATTCATAGAATATTATCAATAGGCAATAGCACATCAATCGTAATTTTATAAAATTGAAATTCCCGCCTTAATATGTTAAGGGGGAAATTTTCGAGCAGGCTCTCTTTATTTAAAAAGAACATAATACGTTTGGAATGTTATAAAATAATAAAA
>CAJQZN010027775.1:0-48688 GCA_907164685.1 Colias eurytheme | reverse complement strand
AGCGTGTCTAGACTAGCCGGCGCAACTGATGGGAGCGGTGAGTGCGGCATTAGCTAGCGCGTTCCAAGGATTTTTAGTTGCCGCCATGTCGTTCACGGGAGAGCAACGCGGTTTTTGCGTTCGCGCCTATTTTCAAAACAATAAATCGACGGCGCCTGTATCGTCTCAATTATCGATTGAGGCATATTGATGAAACGCCCAGCAACTCTACCATACTCTCATGGATCCGGAATTTCAACACTACCGGAAACACAACAGGAAGCAAGAAATCTGGGCGCCCAAGAAGTGTAAGAACGGATGAAAACATTGAGTTGGTGGCAAGTTCGGTGCGACGTCAACCTCAAATAAGCATTAGGTGGCCGTGCTACGCAACTTTTTCGAGCCAGAGCTTCAAGAATGTGAGCATTATAATGTCAGGACATGGTTCCAACAGGATGAAGCCAAATCCTATATAACTAACCACTCAACTGAAGCCCTACACCAATTGTTTCCCGAAAAAGTCATTTCAAGAAGGGGTGACATTGAATGGCTCCCCAGAAGCCCGGATTTGACGCCACCCGATTTTTTTATGGGGGTATCTTAAGTCAAATGTGTATGAAAATTCTTCGCAAACTTTGAACGACTTGAAGACCAACATCGGAGAAAAAATTGCGTCCGTAGATAGACCTCTTCTTCAGAAAGTTTTCAGAAACTTTCACCAAAGACTCGAAGAATGTCGGCATCGTAATGGACGCCATCTCAACGATTTAATCTTCAAAAAATAAAAATTCCTTTTGTTTTCTATTAAATTTGTCAATATTATATTTTAAAACCAATAATTAGTTAAATTTTTTGCATCATGAAATCGTTGGGTACTTATGAGACACCCTGTAGTATGACACAGATGCCGTACAAAAATGGTGGTCCATAAAGGCGGAATTTATTTTTATTTTCCGACAATTACCGGGATAAATTTGGTCATTTGATGTTGTACGGCATTTGTGGAATGGAATAAAAAAAATATGTACAGTAAGTATGCTATACAAAAGAATAATAACTAGTAAGTGATCGTCTGGACATATCAAGGAATAACTGTAGCGATTTTTAAAACTACACGAATTATTTCCGCTGAATGCTGATGGTCCATTTTCGGCTTTATTTTCTCAGGCATACATCATACATCATTAAGGTGACTATTTCAATAGTTAAATGAGAGAGTGAGATTATCTGTCGTGTGTAATATGAATACTGAATTAAGGTAAAATGACTTTAGTTTCAAACACTCGCAAACACTATTATAATAAGTGATCCCTTGTTACGCCTGTCACACGAATTGGATAGTAAATAGTTAATTAAAGCTGTTTTCGGACCATTTATTAAACTAGTTCTAGCGGAATAAATCTAATGTAACAAGAATCTGGCGAAATACATCCTACTAATATTATAAATGCGAAAGTTTGTGAGGATGAATGGATGTTTGTTAATCTTTCACGTAAATACTACTGAACCGATTACAATGAAATTTGGTATGTAGGTAGCTGAAAGGCCAGAATAAAACATAGGCTACTTTTTATCCCGGAAATCCCACAGGAACGGGAACTATGCGTGTTTTTCTTAAAAAACGCGGGTGAAACCGTGGGCGGAAATCTAGTCTACAATAAGTTAACATTATTTTAGTTATACATTAAGCATACTTGTATACGTAATATTGGGTCCACATAAGCCTCTGAAACTTATCAAAATATGATCTCTTTATTATCATCTATTGACATAAGAACCAAGAAAATTAGTTAAAACGTATATTTAATTATTTAGCATGGCTCATTGAGTTAATACGTAGTACATATTATTATTAATTCAATGGCACGGCTTGATATTTTTTTACACTTACGTTACAGAAAATCGTTGAAGTATGTAGGTATATCATCGTTTACCTTTCAATAACGTAATAATATCTAAATTGTTAACAAGGGACCCAAACTCATCCATTACAAATAACACCTGAGATATTTCTATTCTTATAAAGATTATGAAATTTTTACTTACAAAAAATATATTTTTCTCTCTCTTTATTGAGGAAAAATTTTCGGAGCATTATAAATGAATAAAAACTATTTTAAGATGTATGAAGAAAGAAGTGCTTTTCGTCATGTTTCGTACAGTTTTAGTATTCACCTATTATGAAAGTATCCAACAAACTATTTTTGTAATAAAACAATTATTTATTTATTAATAAAGCTTTATAAAAGTAAAGGTTTTCAAGGAACATTAATCAGTCTTCTGTGTTATGCCATACTGAGATTTCTTATAGTAATAGCACGGATAATTAATAATACTAAATAGTAAATGAACAAAAGTTTGACTTTGATTTTATACCGAGGAGCCAGTCAATATAATACAAGCTAAAATTTGCTTAAAATCACGTCAAATTGTATCCATTTACCTGACTAGCACCTATATTCTCCGATATATTCTAAAATGCAGTGCAAAATATTATTTCTTGGTTAACGCGTGGCGATAAGGGCGTGTTCCGGTGCCGATATACCGGATGCCAACCTTATCTGTAATGTGACTGAAGTTAGCTCGGTTTATTTTGCTGCTAATATGCTATTTACGTGCAAACTTGTCTTTTATTAAATTTATTCTATTTTTATATAATAGCTGTGCCCCGCGGTTTTACTTCTTGTATACTGTCTGTTTTACATAATATTTGTGATGGTGTTACAATAAAGCGTTTTTGTTCATTCATTGATACATACATGCATCTCTGCTGTTTGCTTTTACTGTATTCTGAGATTATCACTGATCCCATTCACCAGTGACGTTATTATAGTATAAAAAAGTTATTAAAAAGAATAAAAAAGAAATCCTTATTGTTTATTATAATGATTAATCTATAATATAAAAATGAATCGCAAAATGTGTTGGTAAGCGCATAACTCCAGAACGGCTGAACCGATTTCGATAATTCTTTTTTTATTATATTCCTTGAAGTACGAGGATGGTTCTTATGTAGAGAAAACGTAAACATGTACCACGGGCGAAGCCGGGGCGGACCGCTAGTTATATAATAATAATTAATAACCAATATAGCTCTAGCCTCTATCCATAATAAATAATTAATCAATGAATATTGTCATTAATCAAATTCGCACTCAATATTTTGATAGAAACATGCCGATCTAGGGAGGTATTTACTGTTAATGATTCCCGATTCTAATGAATTAGTTATGTTAATACAGAAATAAATCGTATCCTTCCTATTTCCTACTAATATTACAAATGCTAAAGTTTGCGAGGATGGATGTAAGTGTATGTGTATGTTTGTTACTCTTTCACACAAATACTACTGTCCGATTACAATGAAATTTAGCACACATATAGAGAATAACTTGGATTAGCACATAGGTTAGGTTTTATCCCGGAAATCCGATGGGAACGGGAACTATGCGGGTTTGTCTATGAAAACGCGGGAGAAGCCGCGGGCGGAAAGCTTGTTATTTATATTATTTAATTTTTATTTGGGTAATTTAGTATTCATATTAAGAATAACAATAGAAACGAATAAATAATTTAATACCTATTTAGGTACATAGTGTCTCTACTCTCCGTGGACCAACCCTTTTTCTAATATATTGACTATCTCAAATAAATAATATGTATATTGTATTCAATTCCTCACTTCTTCTGTTTTTTATATTGTTTTATATAAAAACTGAAGAATATCTATTTTTATACAATTATGGATATTTTTGTTTAAAAACCTTATTGTTACAGTGGGAAAAATAGCCCGATCAAAATATAATATTTCATCATTTCGCTAACGTACATCACATACATCGTGGCCATTAGAAATACTGGACCATCTTTGTAAAGTTGTGGGTACACTGAATGGATTTTTTATTAATTGACTAGATTTCCGCCCGCGGCTTCGCCCGCGTTTTCAAAGGAAAACCCGCATAGTTCCCGTTCCCGTGGGATTTCCGGTATAAAACCCATCCTATGTGTTAATCCAAGTTACCCTCTATATGTGTGCTAAATTTCATTGTAATCGGTTCAGTAGTTTTCACGTGAAAGAGTAACAAACATCCATACATCCATATACATCCATACAAACTTTCGCCTTTATAATAGTATTAAGATTTAATAATTATATTAAATATAAACGTCACCATGGACTTAACTATGTATAAGAAATAGAAGCGATGCAATTAGAGAAATGTAATAAAAAGTTTGGACATGATAACAGCGCTACAGTTGCAGAGCAAAAGCTTCGGCATCGTCCCTAGATTAGGCGTCTCTAATACATAGGGTTTTCTAAAATCGTCATAATTGATATTATATTTTCATGTAGATTGTACTTTGTGTAATATTAATATAGCGTTAGCGTCATCTAAGAGAGATGGTGTAACGTTGCTCTATCTATCGCTTCGTGATCAATTTCTTTTTATTCTTTAAAAGTTTATATTTATAATGCATTTGAAGGCCATAAAAATAAAAACAACAAATTCAACGTTGCTCTAGGTATATTTTTTTAATGCATTACCAGTATATAGAGATAATTTGATAATTTTACTAGGTACTTGATTATTTTGAAGAGTAAATAAAGAGTAGTAGAATTTTTGCTTGCTTGAGCTCCCAGTGTGTCCACAGACTATATTTGACAAATAGAACAATACGTTGAACTGTGGAAACCAAGTGGAAACGAAATATAACTAACTCAAGCGATGCTAGATAATACCATTTCATCGTAATTGCCTATATGTCATGTTTGATGTCGTTACTTACCAACTGCCACAAATACCATAACTTATTTCTTCAACTTTTACTAGTCTTTCTCATTATAGAAGATGTTACTTAGGTTCGATTCAATTATGATTTAAACAATTAAAATATATGGACAAATGCAGTTTTAAATTGAATTATCAGTATAAACACAAAAATTATTTAAAAGGTTATTCTCACATGATAATTAAACTCATGCAAAAGTTATATGAACTAACACAATAGTTATATAATTATATAATGTAATTACAACAATTGTAATTACAACATCCCAACCAATTTTGTTTTTCATTTGAAAATACACAAATTATCTTTCTTTATAATAAATAACTTAATTTTATAACATACACTAGCGACCCGCCCGGCTTCGCACGGGTGCAATGCTGATACTAAATACACTACAGAAAAATTGTGAACGTTGTCATAGCGGCCCGCTCCGGCTTCGCACGGTGCACGGGTATAAAAATATATATATAGCCGGGCGGCCGGCCGGTACCGCCGCAAACGCTACGTCCCGCAATTTTTAAATCTTCGAATATATTCACTTGAATCATACGGTGTAAAGGGCCAAATTGATCTATATTAAATGAACAATGCATTCAAGGTATTTAAATCGTTAAGGATTAATGCTGTATTGGTTAAAATCGCATCGAAAATTAGCCATTATTTGTCGTAAAAAGTAAATGACAAAAAAAAGTTATTGTGGGTTATCCATAAGAGATAGACATATACCATCGCGGACTTTTCTGTGGACCTTTTCAATGTGTATAATACTTAGTACATTATTTTGATAAAACTCACAGAGTTCAGCCTGCGTTTGCAATGTAAGCGGAAAAAATGTATTTTTTTACGACATCACATTAGAAACCTCAAAAATAACAGTAATTTTCCACTATTTAATTGTACATTTAAACCTTCCTCTTGAATCACTCTATCTATTAAAAAAAACCGCATCAAAATCCGTTTCGTAGTTTCAAAGATTTAAGCGTACAAAGGGACATAGCCACATAGGGACATAGGGACATAGGGACAGGGAAAGCGACTTTGTTTTATACTATGTAGTGACTAGAGCAACATATCAAAATATCAATTTTAATCACACAGCTGTTTACTACCAAAGGCGTAGTTCCCATAATGTTCCCGCCATTCCCTTACCTCACATGACGTAGGCGTCAGGTACGCAATTTCAGGTCATTTAAAAATGCTTTACACGGTGCGGAATGCACGAACGTTTAGGAATCTATTCCGATGCGGAATTTAATAAACCGCCGGTATAAAACTTCAAATGACCAGCAATATCGGACCTAGGATTCGGGGTATTAATATCTATTACATCTATTTCTAGTCAGTGAAGCGAACTATTAGTTGGTAGTGATAGAGAACGTTAAAACAGTCTATAACCTACAGCGATTATATTTTATACTAGAAATCCGCCCGCGGCTTCGCCTGCATTTTCTAAGAAATCACGCATAGTTCCCGTTCCTGTAGGATTTACGAGATAAAAAGTATCCTATGTCTTATTCTGGGTCTTCAGCTACCTACATACCAAATTTCATTAAAACCGGTTCAGTAGTATTTACGTGAAAGAGTAACAAACATCTATCCATCCATCACATCACAAACGTTCACGTTTATAATATTAGTAGGATCAATCGCTGAAACGCAGAAGGCACCAGAGCTACAATAAATGAATGAATGATAGGGCAATAAAATTCAGGGTATCAAAATAGGTAACACTACCTAATGAGTAGTCAAAATATATTATCGTGATTATCTAAATTTAATTATGTATAATAAAAATAAATATGTGAGCACACAATATGTTATTTTTTTTCATTCGCCTTTAAGATAAAAATACCAATATTATATCTAATATTTACTACGAACATAAGTAACGAATATTATGAAAAAACTAAACTTCCAGAAATGTTTCCAATCTTAAAATAGAACGCGGAATGAAAGTTACATTTCCACTTGAAATAAGATTACACTATCGAGTAGGGAAATACGGTTTTGACCGCTGTAATAGTTTCTTAAAATTCCGACCACGTGCTGCTAGAAGCGATTGATACGTTTCATGAATAACATATGTATCGAATGTATGTATAAATGATCAACTTTCCTTCGAATTTCAGTGTTTCAATTCTGGGACCGTGTGTGTTTTTAACCGACTTCAAAAAAAGGAGTAGGTTATTGAGAGATGGACTTGCATCACGCGTGTTGAAGATTAACTACTTAGAAAGTCAACTAAATTGTACACTTGGGGCTTTACTTTTAAATGTATGATATTATGCTCTCTTACAAGCGTCGACTTTTAAATTATTTATATACGTGCGCAAAATGAACACAATTTATTAGTTTAGAGGCAGCATTTATTTTGGTAATGTTTTTTTTGTATAAATGATTCTGAAACGATAAAAATATATCCTGCTATTTATCTTAATATTTTCATACATAAAAATAAAGTGAGAAAATGAAATTAAAGAAGATAGTTGAATCATATAATTTCCTTGTTTACATTAACTACTGCTTTAAAACATTACGAAATAAGCAATAAAATACCAAAGATTTCGTATTCTAATACCAGAATAGTTTTGATGATAGATCGCTCTGGAGCTTAAAACTAAAATGGTGATATATTGTGATTGATGGGCGGTTGAAACGTGACACTTTTATTAAAATATATTGTTGGTTTCTTTTATCCAAACATAGGTAATAGAAAATAGCTGCTACGACGTGAAATATAGCTGTGAGTACCTACTAGGTATTTGAGTAAAAAGCAACATAATTTAACAAGAACTATGTGATAAAAATAATATATACTTTTATCTGTATTATATAGACTTAAATAAATGAAGAATTGGATTATTTACTTGTGCATAAAAATTGTATACGTACCATTTGAAAGCTCTAGAAGCGTTACTTTTAATTTTACAAATTTTTAATCTATTGTATCGCCTTTTATCGCCTATTTAGACATATTATCTATTATTTATATGTGGCACCTTTTATTTCATAATTTACTATTGTTATTAGGTACTATTTCCTAAATATAACAACAAGAATATAATTTAGGTTTTAACTAATAAACTTACTTAAACGTCACAAACAAAAATCCATCCAAAGACTGCGTCAGCTTCCAATTAAACAAAGCCATGTCTAAATACATTTCCAGATTGAGCAGCTACAGTGGCTTTTCATGAAATATAATTTAATCTAAGCTGTGCAGTGACCAGGAGCAGGGCAGATTATTATCTGAGCTTTGAATTATACAATACATCCCGCATCCGAGATTTTGATAAGGCGAAGCTTATTTTCTACAGAAAATTTACAGAAACGTTACAACGTTTCAGACTTCATTAGATTAGCAAATGTACTTATTTATAGAATGTGGTTGGGTTCATTATTATGTAGATATAAACGGTAATACATATTTTAGAATAGATAAAGATTTTAAACTCGATTTATTCCTTAGATTATTATCCCGACGATTCACACACTTTGCAGCAGTCGGGATAATAGGAAATATAAGGAATAAATCGCGTTTAAAATCCGTTAAAATCTTTAATTTCTATATACTTATAGTATCAATATATAGTATAACCCACTATTGAGTAAAACGTAATACAGATGTGAAAATGACTACCTACACTACACAAAGATGGATTGTATACTCGACTAATGCTCTATATTATCTCTGAAAAACTTAAAACTAAAAAATTGATCGTCATGTCACCACACTAATTGGTTATTACGATTTAAAGCATACTTATAGTAAAGATTACTGGAATAAATGTATTGAATCTTCCCCTTAACAACTCAAGGTGAGCAGATTAATAAGCAGATTATCTCTAATCTGTTGAAAGGTTAGCGAAATTAAATACCATAAGAGATTGGTGTTTATCATTTATTGGAGACTTCGATTTACGCTTCAATAATGTTTAAATTATTTAAGAAAAGTTGTATCTTAACATGTTAAATTGTTATTGGGTATATTTTTAATAAATAAGTACTTAAGTACCTAGTTACATATTTTAAGCTTTGAATTTTTTTTTAATTTTTGAATTTGGAATTCAATAAAATTTTATAGTAGCAATATCTTTAAATATAGTATTTATAAAAGTTTTCAAATGTACTGTAAAAGAATACTGAATATTTCATGTCTCATTATAATAATGAACAAAAATTTAACGCCTGCCACAATTTAATAGCTATGTTGAAGATAGTAATATTGATACATATTCTTATCTTTTTAGATTAAAAGAAGTGATTCAATGATGAAGGTGAACTTATTTAAATGAGAAAGTCTCGCATCTTTATTTCAACACATATTATACGTGAAAATTCATGAAATATTTGATAAGTTCCTCTGGCATAGATAATACATATTTCTAAAATTATGGAAATACAGTTTAACCGACAAACAACCAACAAACGTTTTTTACCCATATCATTTACAGATATAATTAAATTTACTAATATAAATAAAAGTAAGTTTCAGACCTACATTTATCCACAAATAAATATAATACATAACACAAGCTGTTTCGATCGTACACACTGTACCTAAGACCAGAATCTTGTACATAAACATTAACAGTTCTATCGGAATCTCAATTATTTGACCTTTTAATGTACATACTATTGAAGATTCACTCAATACGGATTAGACATAGAATTTACAGAACCAATATGATATATAATCCACACAACCTCAACCATAAAACACAAGGTATTGTTAAAACTACCGCACGGCAAAGTCTACTCTAAAATGTACATAGTAAAGTCCGTTATACAATATGCAAGAACGCCGCGGTACATAAATTCGAGATCAAAATTTCTGTACAAAGCGACACTGGCCGTACATGTTTTATTGAATGAAAATTAGATGTTAGGCGCGGGTCACACTGGACGAGCAGAGATGAAAAATTTTAAGGCTTATCCACATGATTTATTTTTGCTCTAAGTTGCTTTAAGTAAAGAACCGATTCACTGATACTTATTACACAGATTATATTACATAAAACCTTACATTTACCTTGTAATCATAACCAGCATACAGGACTGTACTGTGCTTTTAAACAGACCACAAATAAAAAAACGGACTTAGATTTTTTACTCTACATTACAGATAATAAACTAGTAACTATATAACTATATACTAATATACTAGCTGCCCCGGCAGATGTTATTTTGCCCTATTGCCCCTTTTTCATGTTTTCTCTCCATATAAGAACCTTCCTTGTGCCTTAACAAAAACATTTACAATATTTGTGCCGAATTGGTAGAGCCGTTCTCTGGTTTTGCGCTTAGCAACACATTTTGCGATTCAGTTATATTACATAGCCTAGCGGTCCGCCCTGGCTTCGCCCGTGGTACATGTTTACGTTTTTTCTCCATAAGAGCCATCCTTGTACCTACTTCAAGCAATATAATAAAAAAAGAATTAACGAAATCGATTCAGCCGTTCTCAAGTTTTGCGCTTACCAACACATTTAGCGATTTATGTTTATTATGTAGAAGGTCCATGTATGACATTATTCCACATTCCCAAATACCTCATAAGATTAACGAAAAATTATAATTCGTGACATATTTACTCTCAGCTTAATACGAAATGATATTTGGTAAATATTTCATAAACCAGCACCTGTACGACCCTAAGCCTTTAAAATGTACCCTTTTGAATTGTTACCTACCCTGTTTTCAGTAATTAGTGCTAACGTGATTATAATTTTATTATGCTCCGAATTAGGTCCTTAATGAGTTTAGAAATTGTGAGATGAAATATTTTTTCATATAAACTGTACCAGAAAAAGAGACCAGGGGCCGTATTATGACCTCTTATTTCCAGACAGTTTACGCCGTGAATTGAACTGACTGGCAAATTCATATTAGGTATACCAAAATTAACCATGGCTAGTTTTTGCGTTTAAGTGCCAGTCAATTCAAAAAAATATCATATACTTACTTACGGCCCCAGTCATGATAAGAAGGTACTCCTACTCCTAATTTTAAAATAGAAATATTTTTATGACGATTGTTATTATTTGCTGCTTTTGACTGTACATCGAAAATTTAAATATTGCGTCTAAGTTTGAACCTTCATCAGGGTAAATTTTATCAAAATCTCTTCTCTCTCTTTTTTATAGCCATCTTATGGCTGATATCACTAATCACACTGCAGATATCTTATGTATAATATTATATAGAAAAATCGATGATAATTATTTTCATATTCTCTACAAAATTAAATGATAAAATACATGACTTAAATTTCGAATAAGCAAGCCAATTCACATCTTTAAATTTAATGTACATTATTTACGCAAGTAGACGAAGATATAGGTACCTTATCTTAAGATAACATGAAGTACGCATAGAGTTACGAATTATCAGACATTCCATATTTTAGGTATAGAGTTATAAAAAATCTTAAAATCTCGTTAATCTCTATGAAATAACAATTATTTATTAAAGGATTATTATTTATTATTATACCACGCCCATATTTTTGATTGCTCGGTGTTTACTTGGCTGATGCTAACAATTGAGATGTCCCAGTCTCATAAAAATTTAAAAATTAAATCACTTTTAAATGATTACAAACTTCTTTTGAATGTAAAGCTAGCAAACAACTCAGACGAAATTAACATTACCATTGACGTAAGAAATTACTCCATCTTTTACCACAATAAACAATCATGTCTATACCTTCCTAACCCTATATCCAAGGTTATACAGGAAATATTTATCGATAATACCATATCGACATCAATGAGCCAATACTAAAAACGCTAAAACGTTGCCGTCTCTTGAAGTTAATGCATACATTAGTGATAGTGTTTATATTGTGATTATGGAGAGAGGTTCGTTAATCCTTGTTTGATTTATATACAGTGAAGTGTTGAAAACACCTTTTTGAAGTGACATCTTTTGGTGCGTTGATAGTCAAATTTCAAGGTCGCGTCATGGCAATACCTTCACGTCATGGAGTAAGGCGACGATTTTGGTTTTAATTTTCAAAGAAGTTTCACTTCTTACACGTGTGCTAGGCACATTCTTTTGTATGTGGAGAATGTATAACTGCATACCCGTGATTTAGTAGAGAGTCTGAGCTATGTCTGACTCCTATTGCTAAAATAGAAGTGATCCTTACCCCAAGAATTGTATCAAAGTACAAACTTTATAACAAACTAGCTGCTCCGCGCGGTTTCACCCCCGTGGCTCTGGCTCCACTTCTGTTGGTCATAGTGTGATGATAATATATTATATGTAGCCTTTCTCGATAAATGAGCGGTGTTAGCACCGAAAGAATTTTTCAAATCGGCCCGGTAGTTCCCGAGATAAGCGCGTTCAAACAAACAAACTCTTCAGGTTTATAATATTAGTATAGTTAAATAACATAACTTAAATAACAAACTAAAATATAAAATCCTGAAAAGATATAGCTAACAAAACCACAAACATTAAGAACATTTAAAAAAAGTGCAATTTTCGAAAAGTAAAATAATTACAATTGGGATCTTAAATGTCCTTTAGCTACCAAGTCGATACGAAAATCTTAAGAAATCGTAATTTCAATAAAATCACATTTCTACCAAAATTTAAAAATAGGTACCTACATCAAGATATGCAATCTGAAATATGAATATTATTCTGTAATCAAAATAAGATTGATTCAAGTCCATTATTGTAATAATATTATTTTAATTGCCTAAGATAATGCGTTTTATATTATAACTAACCTAACCGACGAATATGTGACTTTAATGATTAATAGATCAACAATTTAAAATAATAACAATATAGAAACATACCACACGCTAATCGTATTTAAAATCCGTTACAAGTTTTAAATTATGTCCAAAATTACTTGCTTTCCGTCCGCGGCTTCAATCGCGTAGTCACAGGAAAAAGGAATGTTTCCCCGCTGTTAAAAGTAGCATTAAGTAGGTAACTGCCTAACCTCATAACTATATTCGGACTCAAAATTCATACTAGAAATCGCTGTATACGAAGTGAAAGAGAGACAAATAAACAAACAGACTTTCGCATTTAAAATATTAGTAAGCGAATGCGAGTGTATTCTTTAGTCAAATAAAGTTACTGAGTACTATGTTTTAATTTAAATACCTAATGTCCATAACGAAGTCATAAACGGATATTGCAAAACAAATATTTATATATTCCCAGTGATGCAATAAGAGAAGAATTTTTCTAATCTTTTTAAAAAGTACCGGATACAGAATAAGATAGGAAATTAGTTTAAGTATTTATTACGTTGAGAATTGATATTACATAATTGAAATATGTACCTATCTACAATGTAGGTACATTGTACATAAGGGCGCCGGGCGGTGGAACGGGGAATGTAATCCATCGTCCGGTGCGGTGAGGTGGCTTGAGACGTGTTCCGCTCATGCCGCCAACGGGAGGGAAGAGCAGGCAAACTACCTTTCCTGTTCTTGGCTTGCGCCTGGCCTGGAGATGGGCTGCCGCCGAGGGGTTCGCGGAAGAATTCCAACAAATACCCGCGGCCCCATCATTAAAGCGGCTCGACGGAACACAGTGGGGTTTTAGTCGGTAAGAATCCGACATAACCCACGGCTCCTTCCCCGGGGGCCGTGGGTATCTTTGGAAGATTTCCCCACTATAAAAAAAAAAAAAAAAAAAAAAAAAGGTACATTGTACATTCAAGAGATTTATCGTAAAAACTATAGATAAACTGCGGACTGACTAATAGTCGTTTCATAATATTTCTTGTCTATTTTATCACTTTTTATTACCTAAATAATATATTAGAGTTCTAATACTAGTTTTCAGTCCGCGGCTTCGCTCACGTTCATGTAATGCTCTCACTAAAATGGTATTATTAGCTAATAATTCGTGATATTGTTATCAATTTTAATGTTTTACACATATGCTACTAACCTCAAAAAGAAACTAAACGCTAGAAAATTTTGCGATAACGTGAATGGAAATGCATTTGAAAATAAACAAAGATGGTTGCCTGGTAGAGATTGCTGTTCAGCAATAAGGCCGCCTTTTGTACAAGTGATGCCTTTGTAATTTTGTTCTTTTTTTTCTGCTTTGTCCATTCATGTTTGTACAATAAATAAATAAATAAATAAATAAATAAAGATCTTTAAAACATAACAAAACGTTATAATTTATGTAAAGTCAATAGTTAAATCTCCAGTTATTTCAATGTAGTATTTATTGTTAGCGTATACTTAATAATTCAAATAAAATTTAGTCACACGATAACCATAGAAGTGAATGTTTGTGTTTAACCTCCTATATGTAGATATAGTGCAAAAAAACAGTGAAAATAATATGAAACTAAGAAACAAAAATATGTGCCTAGTTACAATAACTGTGTTTTAAATTTAAGTAGTTCTATCTATACGTAGGTACTAGGTAGAGAATGTAAAGTGCAAACATAATATTGTAGAGGTGATTTTTCTTTTAATAAGTATAACTTAAGTATATATAAGTATAACTTAAAATGAGATAAAAAACTTGAAATAAAATATTGCCACATGTATATAAGACAATAAATACGTAGATAGACTTTCACCTTAGTAATTTTCCCAATTTAAAATCTAACTAGTTAGGTAAGTGTAAACGAAATTAAAATCTATTCTATAATGAACAGTGATGTTATTCGTTAATCATCTTATTTACATAACAAATGAGTCAATACTCGTCTATCTATAGATAATTATAACCACAAGGTTTTATTTTTAGAGTTAAATAATTATTATTTGGCTTATATCACTCAGGGATCACGTAACTACAAATCTAAGGGTGAAAGTATTTTTGAAACCGGTCTAGCAGTTACAGAGTTTAGCTTGTTCAAACATACAGACTTTTCAGCTTTCAGAAAATTGAAAATTGAGATAACTTCAAAATTATAATTTCGTATCTATGTGTGTCTTTTAAAAGCAAAAATAAATGGGTTGTAATTCTCGTTCTGGATCAGACAACTGGATAATTTTTAAGAGATGGAGGGTAAGAAGTAAAACATTTCATTATTGCACTTTACAATTTATTACACTTTAACCTTCCGTGCACCATGTGGGGTTTAATACACCCCAGCCATACAAAAAATCTTTGTATCTTTTCGAAACATTGTGCGAAAGTCTTGAAACCTCGTGTAGCTGGAGTTGCGACCTTGCCAGACCTCTTAGCGACATTGGTTTAGTAATAGCGTCGCAGACGCGGTAAACGGACGCCGTCAAAGTGCAGCTGGGTGTCAGAAACCCCACGTAGTTCGGGACGTCCACTAAAAGGTGAGCAGTATGGTGTGATAAAATACGACTATTTTTATATAAATATTTATTTAATTTGTTTTTTTATTATTTAAAATTATCTGAAATTGTTTCTAGGGCTCATTATGGCTCATCACATCAATGAAAATGCAATAATATCCGCACTTATGGAAGAAAATGATAGCGATACGGATGAGCTGTTTCTACGTGGAAGTGAAGATGACTCGGATCACTTGAGCATTCAGTCTGAAAGTGAAAGTGAAGAGGATGTACAGGATATTAATTTGTAAGCTATTGCATAGCTTCTATCGCGGGCCTTGAGCGCGGGGAATGAATCCAGAAATTCCGTAACGAAAAACCTCACGCTCCCCACTCCAACGGGCACGGAGGTGTGGCTTGAAGGCATAGCATGCAATATCTTTACCGCGGCAGTCCCCGAGTGCCACACGTCTTTTTTTTTTCTTAAAGTCTAACCCATAGAACATAGTCTTATTTTAGTTGGTAAAAAGTACTATTTCTGTTACATAGCCTAAAGATATAATAAATGTTTATAATATTTGATAAATTTATTTTATTTTTAACCTCTTATAGTCAAGGGATAATAATAATATACACATTACAAATTTACAATAAATACTAGCTATAAAAACATGGAAAGATTATTGGGTCCAGGAAACCCCACGTAGTGCAGGACGTAACTTTTATCCACGTGGTTCACGGAGGGTTAAATTGGCACACCTTAATATTAACCTTAACCTATAATATATAGAACACTACTTATTTAAATAAGCTATTAGAACTGCCAGTCGCTAGCTATACTAGAGATCTCTAGTTTTGTTAACAAGTTGTGTTATATTTGTAGATAATAATATGTGATGAAATAATGCATGCATTTATAGGTATTAAGCTCTACACTCTCCTTGCTACAAAGTTAATAAGAAAAAAATAAATTTAGACATACCTACACATCTCAATTTAACTCCTGCCAAAATTATACAGGGTGTAATGGTTAAGTGTGCACACGCGATTATTCCGTAACTATTACAGATATCAAAAAACTTTAAACTGATATATAATATTCTTTTCCAGATGTAGAGCAGGGTATACCTGAAAACCCGGAAAACGAACCGTTACTGAATCCTGCAAATGATCGACCAATTCTTCAGCAGCAGCCAGTCTTCAGGTAAAGCGAATCTTAACTAGTACCTAATAATTGAAAGAATAGAAAACATATCTTTGAAAACCCCGTCTTGGACACATAGTCACTTATACCTGCTGTAATTAATTTAGCATTACCATGAAAAACCATTCGCAGTGTTTCTCTGAGGAACATGCATCAGAAATATTTATCAAGCCCATATTTTAAATAAGTATGGTCTTACCACAAAACAATTTAAACACAGTCTATAACGGATCTGTCACTTGGTCACTTTAATAGTTGTCTATGTGAAATACGACAAAACCAGATTAAAGAGAAACCGCGCTTAAAGTTAAACCCTGTCCCAAGATATTTCATTGTCCAAACCACAGTCCTCAACTGTAATACACTACTAGGCTTCGAGTAATAAAAATCGACTGTTTTATTTCATCATCAATTTAATTTCATTTAAACCATTCCAATCTCTCTAATGCCTGTTCGATCTGTGAACTTCACAAACAAAGAACTGAGGCAAGCAAGCTGAAGCCAACGCTATATTGAATTACTTTAGTCAATATTTTTCCCCTGTTTGATCAGGAAAAATAATCTTTAGTGCTTTACTACCTTTTAAAAACGAGTTATCCTTTAATTGATTATTATACTATGGAATTTGGAAAGTAGCGAGAGATTAAACTCTATTAAATGCTAATTAAAAAGTTCGTTCCCATTGAAACCGTCCCAAATTTTATTCACTTTTAAGATAATTGCATAGATTTTCTAAAACATTAGTGCTTACGAGCACTCAAGATGAAATATGCAAACAGACATAGCTCGAGTGCTACATAGCCAAAATACAATCATTCAATAACAACAAATTATAGTGATCATAATGCCCAACAAAATTTCTCGCCAAGATTCTTGACTTATTGTTCCAGGCGCCCATTGCATCCCACGTTACAAAAGCTGAACTTAGAACCAGAGTCAGTTACATCCACACCGGAGTCCACACCCGCGCCCGACACATCAGAGACTTGGCCGAAAAAATGGCGCCGGAGTGACCGAAGGCTGAGGAGACTTAACACAGAACTCCTGGAAGCTATAGATGCACATGATATTGAAGAGGCTGAGAGGTAAAACCTTAATATAAAATATTTAACTTTATACATTCATAATTTAAAATTTATGTGCGAGATAGGGCCGGCGCCCACTGCCGGCACGGCGTGGCATGGCAGGGCAGAGGATTTTATTACTAATGAAGTTATTTTGAATCTTATTTCTATCAGTTTAGAATTCAAGTTACTTTATTTCGATGCCACGATGCCGCGGCCGCGACGTATCGCAGGATGCTGCAGCATGACGCGGCACGCCGCAGGATGCGGCGGCATGACGTGTCTTGCTGTTTCAATCCAAGGAATGCCGCGGCGCGCCATTGCATCCCGCGAGGCGCGAGGCGTATGCGTCACTTTGGGGTCGAGGAATTATGATTGCTAGCTAGTTGAAATAAGGTTGTAACTTATGCAGCATTAGTGGGGCTTTTAGCAGGATACCACGGCATGCCACTGAATGCCGCGTGATCACGCAGCACGCCGCGGGATGCCACAGCACGCCGCGGGATGCCATTGCACGCCGCGGGATGCTCTGCCGTGCCATGCCGTGCCGTGCCGGCCCATACTCACCCATTATGTAGATTGTAAAGAACCGCTCTCCGAGGAACTTCACAAGTTGCAATTGTAACTTATTTAGGTGTAGGGATTGCAACTCCTTAGATTAAATACTTTTATGGGTTATTAGATTAGACATTTTTCGTCTCTATGAAGGGAGAATCACTACATAGTACATAGTTTAAAACAAAGTCGCTTTCTCTGTCCCTATGTACTTATGTTTAAAACTATGCAACAGATTTTTATGCATTTTGTTTAATAGATAGAGTGATTCAAGAGGAAGGTCTTATATGTATAATTATTAGGTTTTAGACACAACAGGCAAAGCCGCGGGCGGAAAGCTAGTTAAAAATAAACACCTATATTTTTCAGGTTACTAAAATCTGGAGCTAATCCAAACGCGACATGCCGCTTGGACAACGTATCAGCTTGTCACATAGCTGCGTTAGTTGGTGGGGATGCCCTGGGTCTGCTGATCAAGTATGGTGCTGAGAAACACCGCCTGGACAAGTATGGGAGGACCCCGCTGCACCTTGCCGCGTATGCTGGCAACGCTCGACAGATGGCCATCTTGCTTGGTCTGTCTGAAGGTACGTTTTAACAGGAAAAAGTTATTATTAAGTTATTGGCTTACCTGACAGATAAATATTATTCTTGCATCGTTATAAACTTGTGTAATACTTTAAAAGATAAATAAATGACTAGGTTCCGACATAATTAGGTGAAAATAAGTTTTATTATTTACACCAAACATCAATTACATGCAGTGTTTTAATATTTCTTACAAAATACGTAACATTCTTAATATTGAATGGAAATTAAATACTGAACCGAATTATCATAATAGTGGAATAAATTATACGAAATAAATAGCAAAATATCCGCGCACAAATATTTGCCTCAAGAACAAACAGCGTTTCCGTCGTGCCCAGAACTTTTCATATTAAAGCCGTTCTTGCAAAGGAAATTATACTATAGATTTAAATTCAAACAAACGTTTCACTCTTTGATATTAATGAGTTTTAAAATACGAAGCAAGAATACTATGAGCACGCGCTATTTACGTACAGTCAACAAAATAGTGTGAAAGAAAAAAATATCGTTTCAATCCTTTATTAATTTTATAACAAGCAAGTTAAAGATGTCATTAAGATCTAATTTCTCATAACAACAATAAGATGAAATTCATGATCTGGAGCGACCACAGCTTCAGTTTTCTTAGAAACCAGCCGCAAAACCATGAGCTCGTCAGTCACATCCTAGAAAGAACAAATTAAAGTTAAACACGTCAAAATAATAGTTACAGTGAGATGATTAAAGATAAAGAAAAGTTTATATTATATTTTTTAAGCTATTGCATAGCTTCTATCGTGGGCCTTGAGCGCGGGGACCGAATCGAGAAATTCAATAACGACAAAACCTCACGTTCCCCACTCCGACGGACACGGAGGTGTGGTTTGAAGGCATGCTATAATATAGCTTTACCGCGGCAGTCCCCGAGTGCCACACGTCTTTTTTAGGGTTCCGTAGCCAAAATGGCAAAAACGGAACCCTTATAGTTTCGTCATGTCCGTCTGTCCGTCTGTCCGTCTGTCCGTCTGTCACAGCCGATTTACTCGGAAACTATAAGTACTACAGTGATGAAATTTGATGGGAATATGTGTTGTATGAACCGCTACAAAAATATGACACTAAATAGTAAAAAAAAGAATTGGGGGTGGGGCCCCCCATACATGTAACTGAGGGATGAAATTTTTTTTTTCGATGTACATACCCGTGTGGGGTATCAATGGAAAGGTCTTTTAAAATGATATAAAGTTTTCTAAAAAACATTTTTCTTAAAGTGAACGGTTTTTGAGATATCAGCTCTCAAAGTCGTAAAAAGTATGTCCCCCCCCCTCTATTTTTATAACTACGGGGTATAAAATTCTAAAAAAAATAGAGGTGATGCATGCTAATTAACTCTTTCAACGATTTTTGGTTTGATCAAAGTATCTCTTATAGTTTTTGAGATAGGTTGATTTAACTGTAATTTATTATATTTGCTGCTACGGAACCCTTTGTGCGCGAGCCCGACTCGCACTTGGCCGGTTTTATTTCTGTTTCTCATGTTTAAAATATATAATTTATTCATACCCACGAGTCACGACTAAGTTGATCACGTATTATCACAATAACATATGATTTTGAAAATAAATATAGAATTATAAGGCACCTTTCCTTATATCTTTAAAAATGTATACATTACTAGACTATTTTATCATAGGAAAGTAATCTAATTTTAAATCCTTTATCCCCATATAAATCGTAACCACAAAACAAGAATTACGTCCTAGGCTTATATAAGTCGTATAATACAATGTTTATAGAAATGTGATGCTATAATATTTATATTTTATATTTCAAGACCGTCTGGACCGATTTTTATGTCTTTGATTTATTAGATTTGTCTCCGTCCCGAATAGCGACATTACTTTTACAACATCCAAACCATTACAAACAACTAGTATCTACATAAAATATGGTAGAATATTCTCTCTTTGATATTTCATTATTTACTTCTTTTATTTGCACAATAATGATTCACACCTTTATTATTTTTTTAATAAGTGCTATAGATCTTCATTATTTTGCAGTCAACATCCAAAAAGGAAGAGGTTCTTTCGTCTATATTTTTTGTGTTTGTTACGTCAGAACATTCGACTGGATTAACCGATTTTAATGTTTCTTTATTTATTTGAAAGGTATCCCGTATGATTCCATTGTATATAAAATTATTTCATTTTTAAGGCAGTTTAATTTTTGTTAAAAATCATTATGCTACAAATTCAATAACAATACTAATACCATACTTACAATTTCCTTCAACGCATTGGACGCATGGTGCGACAAATTGCGCATATGCGTAGAATACGTGGCCGCCGTCAAACTGTCTAGGGTCGTGGTCTCCGGGAATCCCTCGCAGTTCACAATGATAGTACCAACTACGTTACCATTTTCATTTATTCGCGTCATTGTGTTGGTAGCGAGCGGCCCCTGTTAAAAGATTATTTTTTCAATTGCTACTTAGCTGCTTAGAAGTATTGTTATAAACAGATTTATGGAAACGATACTACAATATGGTCTGAGATGTTTATCCATTAAAATATTAGATAGGTACTGAGATTTCTAAGAAATGTCGGAAGAAATAGTAAATATTTATGACGAAACGATTACACATACTACGCAAATTTCGCTTTAAAGGCGATTAATTTTGATATGTTTAGAATATACCATGCAGTCTAGACGTAGAAATGTTCACTAATCTATAATATAATCTACCGATTCCTTTTTAAATCGATACCACATTCATATTATATTATTTCATCATTCATACGACTAGGAAGCAAGAATATTTTCCCAACAACAATTCCTTGATTATTAATTCACATTTTCGTATCTTACAAAGTTTTAATTTAACATTCTATTTAACCATAGCACCTTCGCTTCAGTACCACGGAGCTTGATGAATTGAGGTCACGAAATTGCATAATAAAATGTTTACGATACTTTTAATCGCTTCCAGTATTACCATTTTTGAGTACTTACCATAAAATTCTGCGCTATTTCCATGATTTAATACTAAAAAAACACCTCGGAGCTCAATAAAGCAACACAAAAACACAAAAACAAGTTTA
The DNA here is from genome assembly GCA_907164685.1 of Colias eurytheme. Lineage (NCBI taxonomy): Eukaryota > Metazoa > Arthropoda > Insecta > Lepidoptera > Pieridae > Colias > Colias eurytheme. The sequence continues at coordinate 27,171 of CAJQZN010027775.1, read as the reverse complement.
ATAACCGAAAACGCTTTTGACTCTGTCAGATTTTATAATTAATTTCTTCTTTCATGTCAAATTAAGAAAATAACATTCAACCAGGAATATTTAGAAATTTATGAACAAAAAATAGAAAAGCCTTTTGTTGTAAATCAGAAAGAAAGAAAACTAGTTTATTCCAGCCACTTCCAGCACACATATTTTAACTACAGAAAAAATCAATTGAAAACTTAAATCAACAACTTTATTAACAGTGGGAGAAAAGAAAAAAAAGTACTTAATTATTTAATTACAGATATTCAGCTCCGGGTCAGCAACGGTGATATGTCATTAGAAGCAGAGGAAGATGTAAAGAAAACATGTCAAAAGACACGAGAGATGGCAAATATGCGATGCGACCTTGGAGAGGATACAACGCCGCTGCCGAAGAATTGGAAAGATAACATCGACCACAATTGTTTGAGCATTAAAGGCAGTGTAGGTTAACCATCATAAGAAATTTTGATAGATGTTACATATAAGGGAGAGCCTTATATGCTATAACTAGCTTTCCGCCCTCGGCTTCGCCCGCATTTTCAAAGAAAAAACCCGCGTAGTACCCGTTGTCGTGGGATTTCCGGAATAAAACCTATCCTATGTATTAATCCAAGTTACCGTCTATATGTGTGCTAAATTTCAGTGTAATCGGTTCAGTAGTATTTGCGTTAAAGAGTAACAACCATACATCCATCCTCATAAAATTTCGCATTTATAATTCCAGTTTTAAGATAATTTCCAGAATTGCTTTTTTTTTTCTTAAAAGTAGCAACGATAAAGATTCATAATACTAATCCAGACTAACTTATTTGGCACATAATTAATGGTGGTTTGGATACAATAAAAAGTAATAAACACGTGATAACAAAACCCATACTATTCCTTTACAGTTACCCCTTCTCCAACCCGGTTGGTCTCCTTTACACATAGCGGTGTCATGTGCACGACGTCATTGCACACGACTCCTCTTGGCAGCTGGAGCGAACCCTAATATATGTGATGAGTTTGGACGCACCCCGTTTGACGTCGTGGGCTCAGCGTATTATCATAATGAAGAAATTAACTCGGAGTAGTAAGATATCTAACAAAACCTAACATTGAACTTTAAGTAGCAAGTAAATCGAAAAATTGTCTTTATATAATTATTTTTATAATTTCAGTTTCACAGAAGTCATTAAAATGCTATTCCTTGCTGGGGGAAGACACAATACCATGAAACCTAATGGTTTAAACGGAATAGATACGCCTCTTCATGTAGCCGTTGAATTAGAAAATATAGAAAGCATTAAAGATCTTATCGGTAATGGAGCATCAGTCAATTGTTTGAATAATGATGGTCTAACTCCTTTACATCTGTGTGTTAAAAGAAGATTCGAAGAACCGTTACAGGTAATACTTAAATCCCCAAAGTGTGAATACCGAGATTTATATAGAGTTATAACATAATTGGTTTGAATAATTTCAGATATTAGCTAACTATCCTTACATCGATGCCGATCCACTCTCTGCTCTAGTAGATGTCAAAGACAAAGATGGTCACACAGTGTTACAGACTGCTGTAGAAGATGCTTGGGTCCCCGGTGTCTGCATTGCTCTAGAAGCTGGCGCAGATGTTACTCTTAGCGTATGGTTTTACTTCTGCAACAAATGTTAGCAGAATTTTTGAATATACATTTCAATTTCTTATTTTTATTTCCTAGGCAAATGACGGAGAAACTCCACTCCACGCAGCTGCTGATTTAGGCAATTTAGACGTATTAATGGAAATTCTTAGCGTAGCAAAAAAGCAAAATATTGTCGATTGTCAAAATGAAGAAGGCGAAACCCCATTGTTTAAAGCAATCATAAATGGACATGTAGAATGTGTAAATGCATTGCTTGGTGAAGGAGCCTCAATCAAAATAGAATTACCTGGCAATGTTAATGTTTTACATGTTGCAGCAGAATATAATCATTTTGAAATATTGAAATTATTATTAGAACATAATGATGGTGAGGCAATAAATATGATAAATGCATTAACAGCCGGTGACAGAAGAGGTTTTGGTCCTGTTCACTTTGCAGTCGCAAACAATAGCGTACCTTGTTTCGAATTATTATTAGGGAAAAACGCAGATATTCGGTTAAGAACTACAAGTAGTCCCCACTTCTCATCCACACCATTACATATAGCTGCGGTAAAAAATTTCATAGACATAGCAAGTTTTATAGTAAAATATGATAAAACTACTATTTTCGAAGTAAACTGTAAAGGGTGGTATCCTCTCCACACTGCAAGCCATCATGGGAGTAGAGACGTTATAGCTCTACTACTCCAAGAAGGTGCGGATTTATCAGGATATACGGACGGCCCTAAGAAGTATAGAAGAACGGCTATCGATATGATTTTAAATAATTTATCAAAGCCAACCGAATTTATGGAACAAGTTTTTGATTCGTATATCACTTCAAATTCCCAAAACTTCCAAGAAGCGAGTTGTGAAATCATCGTAGATTACAGAATATTAATGCCTTCAATTTGTGAAATGAAACAGATGAAAGTTATCGAAGCTCTCCTCAAAACGGGAAACAGATATGGCCAAAGAAAGCTATTACTTCACCCGCTTTTAGAAAGTTTCCTCTATTTAAAATGGAAAGCTCTATTACCATTTTTCTACACAATAATTGCAGTATATGCCTTTTTTGTTTTCTCACTCACAACTTTTTCGATTTCCATTTTCTTTTATAAAGACACGAATCAGCGCCCGCCAAAATTTCTCAGTCCAGGGGTTTGGGAAAAAATATTATTTTTCTCAGTTTGCTTGATAATAATACAGGTAAGATAGTGAGAGTGGAAATTTTTTTACAAATTATTTTAATGCTAATTTTTAAATATATTTTTTTCAGGAATTGCTATACATAAACAAAAAAAGCACAAGATATTTTAATCAGGTGGAAACTTGGAATAAAATTGGCTCCATAATCCTTGGTTTTATTCTCCCGCCAGCAAATCTTATTTCTGAAGGTGCCGACTGGTCAAGACATATTGCGACTTTGGCTTTACTTTTGTCTTGGATACAGCTTATGTTTTTGCTCTCAAGATTTCCAAATTGGGGCTACTACGTCCTCATGTTTGGAAAGGTTGCAGGGAATGTCATAAAGGTTAGTACATATTTACAATAAACAAAAGAGATGGTATAACAAGAATAATTTGTATAACAAGGTAGATTATTGATATAAATTCTTTTTTCAGATTCTTTTGACTTTTGCCTTCTTGGTGATCGGATTTTCGTTGAGTTTCATGATACAGTTCCGTTCTCAAATACCATTTGAAAGTCCGTGGGCGTCTTTTGTAAAGACAGTTGTAATGATGACATCAGAGTTCGATTACGAAGCCTTGTTTGATAAGGAACATTCAGAAACATTAGCAACATCCTTTATAATAGTCCGCTTAATCTTCTTGGTATTTCTTATATTGGCCGCTATTGTTCTTATGAATTTAATGGTCGGTGTTGCCGTCAGTGATATAAATGACCTAGAAATATTAGGAAACATAAATAGGCTAGCAAAACAAGTAGATTTTCTTTCAACATTAGACAATTTGGTATACAACAAATTCTTTACTTTTATTTTACCTACACGGCTGAACGAGAAAATAAGACAGAGAAGAAGAGTTATGAATATGTTCACGATACATCCTGGTAAGCCGAGGTGGAAATATTACAAAACATTACCTTCATATCTAAAAGATGCTATATTAAATATGGCGCAGAAACAAAAGCAAATCAAAGAGCAAGAAACAAATTTAGAAGAATTTAAAAATAAGATAAACGAAATGCACGATGCAATCACTAAGCTTGACAAGAAACAAAACGAACAAATCTATACTGTTAGATCGGAGAAAGCATTATTTCCTAAAATGAAGCTAGACGAAGTTCTGAAGCGACTAGATGATTTAGATGAAGGTCTAGATAAAGTTAAGGAAAGAGTAACTGATAACACGGAGGCATCAAAACGTCCTATTGAAGAAATGAATATGAAAGTAGATCAACTCTCTTTCGAAATAGAAAATATAAAATTGTTTTTGATTCGACTAGAAAGTAAACTTGATAGATGAAACAATAAAAAGTATTTTAAATTTCTCAACGCTTCTTATTCCATTCCCTGTTTATTTTGGTACCAAAAAATGTGTATAGAATTGTAAACAGCATACAAAGCTCAAATTAGAAATGAAAATGTAATTACTTCGTTACCTAATTAAATGCAGGCAACTCAATGAAAATGTACCTCGAAATATACATAATATCTAATAATAATATGTGAGTTGCGCAATTGAACAATTAATAAGTAAAGAAAGCTGATGTATTGAGTAAAATTAAATATCAAATTATTGTTAACTATAATAATTATAGTGATGCCTTAAAGACGCGGGTTCGAATCCCGAAATATATCTATTCATTACAATAATGATTTATACTTACATACCTTTTTAAAATAATATCATGCCTTTATCTATTTGAGGATGCAAAAAATACCTAACTACAATGACAAAAATTTCCGATTCACGAACAAAGATGGATCTCTTCTACTACTATACTCTACTCTATTTATTTTCCCGTTTACAATATTTTTAATTATATTGATTATTTCAACTTTTAGCGTGATATTCAAAACTTGTTGAAAAAAATGTTTTCATTATTGATAATGGGTCCCGAACTAAATTAATCCATGTGTTATAAAATCAACATAGGAAAGGTCACTGTATCATTATTGAGAAATGGACCCATATGTTATTAAAGAACAATAGAAAAATGTAATCACAGGATTAAAAATACTACGATACGATTACTACGATAACAATCTGCAAGAAGTATTTTGCCTCGTACTACTAATTTCAAATTTGGAATCAGATCCTGCGGGCAGTGTTTCCAATGAGTTACGATTTGGGGACATTTAAGAAAAGCGCGTACCTAAATTAAAGGCCGGCAACACACTCGCCATACTCCTGCCCTGGTATTGTGGGTACAGATGCGCGACGATGATCACTTAACACCAGGTGTCTCGTCTGCTCCTTTGCCTACTATTACCATAAAAAAATTATCTCCAACAAATGCGCTCACATCGGAAATAAACAAATTAGAAGCACGCGATTTAATTGTATAGTTTTCAAAACCTGTAGACGCATACGCCTTAGTAAAATCACAAAATCATATAATAATTGCTAAATGACCTTCACTGTAACGATCTCACACTCAGATTTTGTTTGCATTGTTAGTCAGAAGATAACCATCGCCGATATAAATCGTGTGATGAACTTATAAATAACTCAAACTATGTACGCATTATTATCGTTATAACAGTGTTTTAGGCAATTTTAATAGTGTTTATTTTGTCTGTTAAGTGATTGAGTGCTATTAAGATGTGATTTGTAAACTGTTTTCGATTAATATCATGTAATAAAGTGAGTAATAGTGATCAAAATGTTTTCCTCGTTATTTTGTAAAGGCGAGTGTTTTTCATTTATTATATTCGATTATAACTATAAGGTTACTTCAACTTAAAACTTTTCCTCTAGGTACTTTAGAATTTCAAATCAAGTTTTTTTTATATTAGAGTCTAATATTGATTTTTACTTTCTGAAGTAGTAGTAGGTATATAGTAGTTTTGATCATAGAATGAATTTTAAAATGGAGTTTGCAAAATTGTATGAAATGTGCATTTTAAAATATTCAAGACAAATATTTGAATTATTAATCGTTCATATCGTAGATTTGCTCATTTCATGATATGATCGATCATGTCACGAAATGGTCGCATTTCATTAAATGGCCAACATGGTTTGATCAGATCGTTAAATCGTCAACGTTTCACGATTTGGTCATCCACATTTGGCCAGATCGAGATAATATATAAAGAGTCCATAAAATATTAAAAAAATCACATTTATATAAATTAACTACTACATGACTGAAACAATTTTTTTTTCATAAATAGACAAATTAACTTAAAAAATTTCAGAGTAAATGTTTCGCTTTTTTACCTTTCTCCACGTGGTTGTCTGGCAGAGAACACTGCTTAGTGATAAGGCCGCCAATTTTGCTACATCTGCCTGGTACCATATTGTTTATTTTTATTGTTTCTTTTTAGTAAATGATTGTAGTACTTACAATAAAGTGTAATAAAATAAATAGAGATTTATATGTATATACCTAGCAAAATTATCCAAACCGATCCAGACATTTTCGAGCTTTAGCGAAACAAATGCACAGATATTATATACTTTCTACATTAAGTTATTCATAATATGTATTATTAAAGAACTAAATACTATATTACATATTAATGATTTTCTACATATTCCAGACGTAGAAAAAGGCCTTCCGGAACAGGATAACTCTCCTTTACTAGTCGTTCCATCTCTTGAAGAAGGAAAGGAATCTCATACAGATAAAAACAATAAATATCGGTAATTAATACAAGAATTTATGAATTTAGAACTTTTATTGTAAACTAGCTAGTATTTTCTAGCATTTGATTTTACGCGAGTATTATACATTTAGAAATTAAGGATTTTAACGAATTTTAAACGCGATTTATTCATGATATTTTGTTAACTGGGAATTCACCTGGGTAGATGTTTCCACTGCCAATTTTTTTTTTTTTATTAACAGCTACTTTTTTTATCCTAATCGAAGTGACATAAATTGAACAAAGCAACAGCAAAGAACAACCATTAAACAACATTCAATCTTTCTTGAGTTGTGAATGTATTTATTGTAAAAATTAAAAAATAAAAGCAAGGGAAACTATGAAAGGAGATCATTTTTGACCGATTTAAAAAGAGGTGTTCTCAATTCTGTTTTTTTTTTTTTGTTAACTCAGAAATTTTTACTGGGTGAACCGATTTTGAAATTTTTTTTTTGTATGAAGGTGCCTGCAATGTGGTCCCATTTTGGTTTAGATCTAAGAATTTGAAGGAGGTTTTGAGTTTTTTGATAAATTATATTTTTGTTACGTAGCATTGTAATCTGAATTATATTACAGAAAAACCGACGGTAACAACATGTTGCTAAAGCTCAAAATCCAATCACCTGAATTTGAAACATGTCTACCAGACATGACTCCCATACCAGACACCGCTGGTTCCATATCGAAGAATGTCAGAAGGAATGAGAGAAGACTGTTAAGACTTAACACAGATTTACTGGAAGCGATAGAGGCTTATAATGTAGAGGAAGTTGAAAAGTAAGTAATTTGATATGTTTTGTTTTACAATGTTCATTTATCTTCAATTCGAACCCATAATATAAACCAATCAAGTTGTAGTCCTACTACATTTTAAAAAGAAGAGTCAAAAGTTCTTGACGTATTATTTTACTACATTAAAAGTAGTACCTAGTAGATCGATAAATAGTTTGACATATTATTTTATTAAAAACATTCTTATGTATACATATTTATTTTATATTAAACTATATTATGCATTTTTTATGAAACTTTTCGCAAATATACCACCTGAAACCTAACGCGCTACTATTTTCTGTTGACTGTCGTATATTTAACTTCGCGTCTAGTTTTTATAAACAAACATCACCAAGTCTAAACAATCTCGCTAACTATAGGAAACGCAATACAATATCGTATACAAAAAGGTATATGTATATTTAGTTCATCATTTATCATGACCTCACAATTCTAATTTATTAGATATACATTAGTATTACTTCTTCACTTGTAGGCACAAATATAGGTATTACGAATAAGTAGTTATTAAAGCAATGAAAATAAGGAAACAATTTTTCTTTATTAAACACGGTTATTAAATTGTAATATCGAAGGAAGCTATTTCAAAGAATGAGCGTAAAACGCGGACATGCGTTCAATTGAATTGAGAATTATGAATTGAGGGGTAATCCATAAAAGTATTTTATTAAAATCATAAGTATGGATCTGGGTAACACCTCTCTACTGCTGATTTTTCCAAGCCTTTAATTGATCCTTATATATGCCTTACTGGTACTATTGTTTTTCATTCTCCTTATTTTCGGTTATAACCACAGGTTATAACGTTAACAGGAAAGTCAATGACCTTTTCGTGTCAATAACATGCCAAAATATGTTAATTGCAAAATACGCCTTATGTAGAAATCCTTTTTGCATTTTATTATATTTTAATTCCTATAACTTGACTCTTACATTTAATTTAGGGCCGATTTTTCAATGCTTGGATAAAACTTATTCGTTGAATAATGTATAAAACTACTATTTTAAAAACGTATTCTAATTGCCCGTATTTGACAGTTTACGTGATATTTTAATATTATCATGTAATACTTTATTGGACGGATAAGTTTTATCCAAGCATTGAAAAATCGGCCCTTAAATACATACGATAATTCTTGACTAGATTATTTGTTTGCAAGAACACCTATGATGTCACAAAATGTCGCATAATCGATGCTATCCTTAGTTTCATCACATACCTACTCAATACAATAATACCACAGATATTTATATAACCAACAGACTTCTCAAAGAAGGCGCCAATCCAAATGTTACTTGCCGTGCTGAGCTGGTATCAGCCTGCCATCTTGCTGCATTAACTGGTGGTGATGCACTAAGTCTACTCAACAAATATGGTGCAGAGAAGAACAGACTGGATAAATACGGTAGAACACCCTTGCACCTGGCTGCATATGCGGGGAATGCAAGGCAAATGGCTATACTACTAGACTTTCCTGAAGGTAATTTTTGTATAACTTGATCTATTCCGTCATACAGCGTAGTGGATTAATGCCTGATCCCTTTATTGGAGGCCCGTGTCCCAACAGTGGAAAGATAATAGGCTGATGATGAAGAATGTTATAGTAAGAGTATTCAGATGGATATATGAACATTTGTAACACAATCATGACAAAAGTACTGAGTAGATTTAGTTAAAAATTGTGAGGTTATATCACTTTATAGTATAAAACAAAGTCGCTGTTCCCTATGTCCCTATTTATGCATAAATCTTTAAAACCACTTTAAATAGATAGAGTGATTTAAGAGGAAGGTTTTAGTATATAATTTATTAGGTTTTAAACAAAGTGGGCGAAGCCGCGAGCGGTAAGCTAGTGACAGAATAAAACATATTAAACAAATACGTAACCTAGGCGCGTGGCATGACTTCAATTGATAATCTAAAAAAAATCATCTCTATAACATTTTTAAAACCACTTATCATTGATTTAACAATTGCATTGATGTTTAAATAAAAAATATTTCCGCTTAAACTTTACACTACCGATACCGATGACCTTCAATCCATTTTAACTATGGTAAATCTCAAACCATTGTTTACTGTATTCTAATTGTTTTTCAATCAGAAAAGATAATAAACATTTAGTATTTCATAAAGTAATCTTTTAAAATGATTTAAACACTATTTTTAGTAATGACAAAAACAAAAAACGCAAAAATCAAAATCTGTTGAAAAAATTTGCTTCGTTTTGTAAATGGTATAAAAGAAGAAAACAATTTAATTAAAGATGATAAATAAACCATTATAGATATACAAAGCCGTGTAGATACCGAAAGAATGTCGCCAAAAGCCGAAGAGGATGTTAAGAAAATAAGCCATAGCATAAACGACATGATTAACATGCGTTGTGATATTCACGAAGTAACTACAGACCTACCGAAAGCATGGAAAGACGACATCGACCATGATTGTATGAGCACCAAAGGGAACGTAAGTTTACATACATTATTAGTATAGTGATGCTAATAATTACAAATTAGTATCCGGTCTATATTTTTGAGAAATATTTTTGGTTGCTTATAATTTCAAGCATGGCTTTGTTATACCACATATACATTGTGAAATAAGTAATTATTGTAATAAATTAATTAATTTCGAAAGGAAAGAAATTCTATTACAATTTATCAAAAAGAGTAAATTATTTACGCACCTATCTTGGTATTGTAAAGTCGATTATGTTATTCAATTATTCATGAATAGTTATGGGTTTATCAATAAGCATTAAACCCATCTTAGATGTAGCTATTATATTTTACATGAATGTACTGTGCTATACTTACCTATTAATATACATTACATGTAGATACCTATTACTATATAAATATACCTTTGAGCTACGTATTCCAATAGGTATAACTTCGCCTGTGACAGCTCTCTTACAAGAACAATCACACGATATCTTCAAATGATCCCATATCTTCCAGCTACCACTTCTTCAACCAGGATGGACTCCTCTTCACGTAGCAGTCTCCTGTGCCCATCAACACTGTACCCGGTTATTGCTAGCTGCTGGTGCCAATCCCAATATACAAGATGTACTGGGCCGAACAGCACTTGACGTTGTAGGATCAGCATACTATAATAAGCTAGAAATTAATTCAGATAGGTACGTATATGTTTTTATAATTTGGCAAAAGAAACATGAAAATAAAAAGACACAAATACAAAATAGAAAACCAAACAATGTATGTGTGTTATTAATAATAGATCGGCACCTTCTTCTTACACTCGTATCCATAATTTTCATTTTGACAACTACTTCTATAGTTTTACAGAGATCATCAAAATGCTGATCACATCTGGTGGAACGCATAATTCTATGAAAAGTAATGGCTTGGATAACATTGATACTCCTCTTCACACAGCGATAGAATTGAAGAATATTGCCAGTATACATGAGCTTCTGGGCATAGGAGCGTCTATTAATTGTTTAAATTCTTCCGGACTTACGCCATTACATCTTTGTGTGAAACTTCAATTGGAAGACCCTTTACAGGTAAATATAATGTAATTTGTGTCAAACTCAAACATTTATTTATTCAATTAGATTTCTTCTAGAAGCACTTTTGAATCGTCATCAGCAGGTAAGCAGTATCTATGGAGAAAAACCGGCAAGAAACTCCATGGTATATTACAATTAATATCATAATAATAGTGCCGATGAACTGGTTCTTACGTACCTTCCCTGGATTTATAATTATATATATCGTATAAGTTTTAAATGAATTTATAGCTGAATCGTGCAGGTTTTAGCAAATTACTCGTATGCTGATGATGATCCATTTCTGGCTATTATCGATGCAAAGGATAAAGATGGACACACAGTTTTGCAATTAGCCGTCGAAGAGGCTTGGGTTCCCGGTGTTTGCATTGCTTTAGAAGCTGGTGCAGATGTTACTCTTAAGGTACGAATCTACATACAAAAATATTTTTTTTAATATATACATACTTATTGGATAAATAGATAAATTAGAAAGCTTTTTTGAGTCCCTACACGTATTTATTAAAATTTTAATAAATTTTATAGGCAAATGACGGTGAAACGCCAATTCATTCAGCGGCAGCATTGGGAAATTTAGATGTGCTTACAGAAATTTTAAGCGTAACCAAACAACATGGAATTCTTGAAGTTCAAAATGAAGAAGGGGAAACTCCACTATTTAAAGCAATAAGAAATGGGCATCTTGAATGTGTTAAAATATTGCTTGAAGAAGGAGCTTCAATTAAAGTTAAATTACCCGGAAACGTAAATGTTTTACACGTAGCCGCTGAACATAGTCACGCAAAAATATTAAAACTTTTATTAGAACATCAACATGGTAAAGCTCTGGATATGATAAACTCACTTACAACATCAAATAAAAAGGGCTTTGGGCCCGTGCATTATGCTACCTTCAATAACAACGTTGATTGCTTAGAAATTTTGCTAGAGAAGGGCGCTGATATAAAATTAAGATCTACTGACACTCCTTTTTATGCATCGACATCGTTGCATATCGCTGCAGCATTCAACTTGTTAAAAATAGCTTATTTTATTACTACATTTGACAAGTCAACCATCTACGAGATAAATAACAAAGGATTTAATCCACTGCACGCCGCAAGTCATCTTGGAAGTAGAGATGTTATATTACTGCTTCTTCAAGAAGGTGCAGATTTGTCTGGATATACCGACGGCACAGGAAAAACAAGACAAACTGCTATCCAGCTTATTATGAACAGTTTATCGAAACCAACAGATTTTATGGAGGATGTTTTCGATTCATACATCTCATCTAGTTGCGAAAACTTTGAAGATGCGAATTGTGAGATTACAATTGATTATCGAATACTTATGCCTACAGTTTGTGAAATGGAGCAAATGAAAGTTATAGAAGCTCTACTTGCAACTGGCAATAGATATGACCAAAAAAGGTTACTAGTCCATCCTTTAGTAGAGAGTTTCCTACATTTAAAATGGAAAGCTTTATTGCCATTCTTTTACACAATAATAGTAGTGTATGCAATTTTTGTATCTTCACTCACTGTCTTTATAATTTCTGTGTTCTTTTATAAAGATACTAATGATAGTCCACCATTATTTCTGGGTTCAACTGTTTGGAGTTATTTCATATATGCATCAGTCTGCCTAATTATTTTACAGGTATTAATTTTATCCTCTTTTTTTCAATATAAGAAATGTACAATATTCAGTTATTTACAGTTACAGTGCTTAATTAGATGCAACTTTTTTATAAGAATAAATAAATGAAGACCGTGTAATTAAATAACATTTTAACGACATTATAGCTAGTATAAGTACTTGTTTTTATAGTATAGTTGATAATAATTATGCATTTAAATTGTGTATAAAGTTAAATTGTTTTACAGGAAATCCTATACATGAATGCTAAAAGTTCTCGACACTTTTATCAAATGGAGACGTGGATCAAATTCGGATCTATTGTATTTGCTCTTATTCTGCCCAGTGCCATCACCGTGTTCTCTGATATGGAATGGTCTAGACACATAGCAACATTAGCATTACTCCTCTCTTGGATAGAACTCATGTTTTTGTTGTCACGCTTTCCAAATTGGGGCTATTACGTTCTTATGTTTGGAAAGGTAGCTGCTAATGTAGTAAAAGTGAGTATCATGTTTATCATTTTATAAGGTTGTCTAAGTTTTAATACTAAATTGATTGTTTGTTTCAGATTCTATTAACATTCGCTTTTCTAGTAATAGGATTTTCTCTTAGCTTCATGATACAATTTCACTCAAAAATACCATTTGATAGTCCATGGGCGTCATTTGTGAAAACAATGGTAATGATGACTTCAGAGTTTGACTACGAAGGCTTATTTGACGCAGAGCATTCTCAAGACTTAGCAACTTCTATTATAATAGTACGTCTGATTTTCTTAGTATTTCTCGTATTGGCAGCTATTGTACTAATGAATTTGATGGTTGGTGTTGCCGTAAGCGATATAAATGATCTAGAAATCCTAGGAAATATAAATAGGTTGGCTAAACGAGTGGAGTTTCTTTCAACATTGGACAATCTAGTATACAACAGATTCATAAGTACAATTCTGCCAGTAAAAATAAATGAAGGTATTAAAAATAAGCGCAGAGTTCCCGATAAGGTTATCATATGTCCTGGAAAACCAAGATGGAAGTATTACAAAGTACTACCAACGATCATTCGAGATGCTATATTAACAATTGCACAGCATCAAAAAGTATTGAAAGATGAAGAAATGGATTCTAAAGAGTTTCGAACAAAAATCAATGAAATGCATCAAGCAATGAAAAAATTAGAAGAGAAACAAAATGAGCAAAGTGAGATGATAAAACAAGAGATGCAACTTTTACAAAAACTGAAAATTGAAGAGACTCTCAAAGATTTGAATTTGATACAAGCGACAGAAATCAAAGAAATAAGTAAAGAGATGAATAGTCCATTAGAAAAAATAAACGTAAAAGTCGATCAGTTATCAATAGAAATGGAATCTATAAAGCAGACTTTATCTAGATTAGAAAGCAAACTGGGTAGTTTAAGATAAATATTTGTATAAATTAATTATCTATACTTATAATAAATCTGTAGAGAGGCCAATTCTGTACATGAAATATATTTAAAAAAAAACTATGAAGGGGTGATAAGGGATCGCTACTGATGCCAAAAATGCAATCAGTAAAATTTTTGTCTGTCTGTCTGTCTGTCTGTCTGTCTGTATATTCGTTATAGAAACAAAAACTACCCGACGGATTTTAACTAAATTTGGCACAATTATTCTTCATACTCCTGGGCAGGTTATAGTAAAAGAATCATGTAAATCGGTGTAGAAACACCAAAGTGATACATGAAATACGTTATAAGTCATCGCGCGTGAATACAGAATCATGCCATAAGGATTATTTTTGTGTATCAGTTGCCGCGTTCGACGCGTTGCGCGGCGGGAGCTATAAAAATTAAAAAGGCGGCGGGTCTGCACCCGTTTCGCGTTGTCACGGCATCACGTGTGAATGGCTGAACCGATTTCGATTATTCTTTTCTATTATATTCCTTGAAGTACGAGGATGGTTCTTATGTGGAGAAAACGTAAATATGTACCACGGGCGACCGCTAGACCGCTGGACCGCTAGTTTAGAAAATAAATGATGAAACATGTTAATGTCTTTTATTGAAACATGATTTCTAGCTAATAATATTTTGTAATATTATCTTAGGTATTGTTTTAATTAGACTAAAAATATTTTATGTATAAAGTATACGATAAAAAACAACATATACATGATGGTATACGATAAAAAACAACATATACTTACTTTTTATAAATTTTTAATACCCGATTTGTTAAAATGATACAATCAGACAGAAAGCGATTTGCATAGTTCTTCACAACTCACAAAATGTTCATTACTGTTATAATAATTAATTAGTAATTACATTAATGTCCATTTATTATTTGTACAGTAATGGCAAGCTTTCATACATGGTAACTGCAATTATGAAAATTAAAATTCAGAGCCCACTTGATACTTTGATATTTAATGTCGTATACATTTTTGATCATTTATTTTGTAAATATTTTACATTATTATTATGGATAATTTGTTTAAAAAGAGAATCTCTGACAGGGATATGCCTTCTGTGAGTTAAATTATTATTTTGTCTTTCACTAAAAATGACTACCATACTTTGAAGGTGATTCGTGATCAAAACCAAAATAAAATATAGCTGATATAGCCTACTTCAGTCATGTACAGTGTACAATATAAGTTTCTATCGGTGAAAGAAATAAAAAAATTGGTTACTATTAGATATTCCGTGACATAGTTTTTTTTTTTAATTGTACACACAAAGAAAATATAAATAATCGTCCTTATGTCACGAATATGGTTTGAAATTACTTATTACCCTCATTTTATAGCAATTTAGTTCATATTGTCTATTTTTAACCTTACTAACTATAGGTAGGGGAGACCGGGTTTGGTTGTCTCACGGGTTGTTTGTCACAGCGGTCTTAACACAAAACTGAACTATCGAATAAGTCTGTTGAACAGCGTGGCAAGAGCGATACAGTGAAAACGCTATCCCAACTTCGCGTCAGACCGCTCCGATCTGCCGTGAGGGCCTCACACGTGTTTATTGTTTTCGCACAGCAAAAGTAAATTTTTGTGCTGCTGTGTCGAACCTCGTAATTATACGTTCTTGTTTTACAGTAATAATCTTTCAGTTCATTTGATGATGATGAAATGTGTTTTATAATATCGTAGTATAGTTTTTTAGATATTCATTGATCGGAATTTATTTTCAATTTTATTTTCATAAAACGTGTTATGGGGCTCTTTGTCACAAATTTTCGGGGGCTGGTTGTCACCTATCAACCAGCCCCCTGTATGCGAGATGACTTTAATTGCGTTTTGAGGTTGTTTGTTTTAGCCGTAAATTTTCAATCAACACCGGAAAATCACCCTAACAAACCTGCTGGAAGTCCATCTGTCCTTGATGACTCTATATTGACTCACGATTATTATTGTTTGCTAAAATTGTGATTGATTAATATTCAGACTGAAATAAAGACCGTAGACACGGTTTCATTTGGTTAAGAGTTCTTAATTAAAAATTATTCCGTAAAATTATAAGACCAAAGTGTGACTTTCTATTTATAAATTGCCTGTTATTTATTACGTGACTACCTACCCTAGGCATTGTGACAACCATGCCTGACCCGGGGTTATAAGTAACATTTTTCTTTAGAGTGAAAATACAAAATATTTCTACAACTGATAATATTACACAAAAATACGTCTATTTATTTTGTAACAGAATAATTACACTATCTTTTGGTATACAAATATCATTCCTAAACAACATATTTTGGAAGTTACATAAAAAAAGATAAAAATGTGACTTTCATCCCCGCTCTCCCCTACATATGCGATCGATAAAAAATGTATGGAAATGAAGGAACCGAGCCGTCGCGAAACCAATTCGTGAATAGATCACATTTATAAGTAACAAATATAATAAACTTCTACAAATAAACACCGCCAGGTGTTTAGCTTATATATTAAAGCTAAACACCTAAGGCTTATACATAATAGACCGGGAGATACTGACACAAAATTTCGAGTCATTTGTAACAGGATGGCGGTTCTACAGGGTTCTTAGTACGCAATGACAAAAAGAAAAATGATGGTGTGAACGCTGGTACTGGCGGCTTAGTCGCGTGGGCGTTAGTCGAACTCGTCGGAAAATAGCGAAAGTCAAACGATTTGTAACAGTATGGCACTTATTTTTCCTGGAAGTTTGAGGATCAAAGAATATAAATACAAAATTTCAAAGATCTAGGTGTTGGAAATCTTCACTTATATAAATTAATACTAAATTAATTTTTCAAGTATGACAGCACTTTTTCCCCCTACTAGAAGTATGGCAAATATAATAATGGTCACATTTTATCAAATACTCTCCAAAAATCCAAATGCAATACTGGTACAAAAAGTTTGGCGAAATAAATTTTTTTTGCAGATTTTCGGCGGTATGGCGACCATTTGGAATCGTCCGAAAAGTATGGCATGGCGATTTTCGTAAATGGCTGCACGACGATGGTTACCTGTGCAAAAGTTAGCCTGGTACAAATGGTTGAATAATTGTTTTATTTAAATCAACATATTCGCGTCGGTATGGCGGGCTGTAAGTCACACCGGAAAAGTATGGCATGACACTACCGCCTACTTCTTTTTATGGGCTATCGGTAAATACTAAAATTTTTGTGTTACAAATCGTTTGACTTTCGCTATTTTTCCGACGAGTTCGGCTAACGCCCACGCGACTAAACCACCGATACCAGCGATCACACCATCATTTTTCTTTTTATCATTGCGTACTAAGACCCCTGTAGAACCGCCATCCTGTTACAAATGACTCGAAATTTTGTGTCAGTATCTCCCGGTCTATAACGATTTATAATATGAATGACTTGTCACTTGGCTTACATATATATGTAAGCCACATAATACCTTCATATTCGTTCGAAAAGACGAGTATTAAAATGAGAGAACCGAGCTACGCTGGCAAGCAGTTAGTAAATAGATCACATCATTTTCGCTTCGTTTCAGGAGTTTTCCACGCACACGATTAAAGTAATAAATCGTATTGAAGAGCGTCCAAACGTGATGGGAATTATGTATTTCCGAAATGGTAAGCTTTTAGTTAAATTCATATTCGCTGCGATTATGTTTAATGCACGATTCAGCGGTATATTATGATGACGCTTACCGCCCGCGGCTTCGCCCGCTTTGTCTAAAACCTAATAAATTATATACTAAAACCTTCCTCTTGAATCACTCTATTAAAAAAACCGCATCATAATCCGTTGCGTAGTTTTAAAGATTTAAGCATACAGAGGGACATAGGGACAGAGAAAGCGACTTTGTTTTATACTATGTATTGATGAGTACATTTATTTGGACGACAATACATATAATATTATGAACACACAAAAGATATTTACCGAGTGAATTATATAATAATACATGCACACTATTTAAATATTTAAATGTGAAGTTGTGTGAAATGTACAGTTAAATGTTGAGTGGATTTAACATAATTTACTATGTTATTAAGTACTGTATTTTTAAAGGGGTATTACTATGGTGATTTGCTATGTATGTAGGCAAACTACGTAAAAGCTTGATACCCACTTTCGATAAAAACACGAAGCTAAATAAATAAAACGTTTATCAACAATCATAACAATCTTTGCTACAAATGTAAAAGCTATGTTTACGTACCTATTTAGATTAGGCTGACAACTCAATGTATCATTATAACACATTATTATCCAAAACTAATAAATGATTATATTATCTGTGCGAGTACATTTGGCCGATAACGTTCAGTTAACAGTTAACACAATAAACCGCACAATCAATACAAAATTAAGCTTGCCATACGGAATTTTCACAAAGAACGTGTAACTGAGTCAAACGCTATTAGCAATTCGACGGTGCCGATCAACCTGTGGTTACATTAACATTGGGATTGTGTTCGAATACAAATCGTTCTCATTTTCGATTAAGTTTGATTTGCTGACTGGAGATAACAATTATGCAATTAAAATTTAGGTATAAATGTGTACTTGTAATTTGTTGTTTTGTCACTGAATAATATTTAATTAGGATGCATGTGTTTGAGAGAAATGAGTTTTAATATACATTTATCTACACTAATATTATAAAGAGGAAAACTTTGTTTGTTTGTTTGATTGTAATGAATAGGCTCATAAACTACTAGACCGATTTTAAAAATTCTTTCACCATACGAAAGCTACATTATCCACGAGTAATATAGGATAGGTTCTATCCCGGAAATTCCACGGGAACGGGAACTATGCGAGTTTTTCTTTGAAACCGCGGGCGGAGCCACCGGCGGAAAGCTAGTACAAGCTGCAATATAAATTACTAGATTTCCGCCCGCGGTTTCGCCCGCGTTTGCAAAGGAAAACCCGCATAATTCCCGTTCCCGTGGGATTTCCGGGATATTAGATATTATTAGATATTATAGCTGTCCCGGTAAACGTTGATTCTTAGACATACATACATAGGTAGAATTAATTCATCTAAATTATTGTAAGAATTTCGATGGAACATATTCAATTTCTTTGTGCATCTTGAATATGTTTAGTGCATATCTCAAGTTTTTTTTTTCTCATGAAATTGAGCTCAAATGTTAGGAACGTGTTACAAATACATATTACAATATTAAAAAGCGTAATCTTTACTACCTATGTAAATATTTTCTAAACGAATTAAAGAAAATTTATCTTACACGTTATAATATTTTAAAATCCTTTTATTATCCGTTATAATATGAAGATTGAAATTCACATAGGCAATCGCACATAACATAACCTTTAGACAATTACAGATTTCCTTCAGCTAGCCACAGTGCCTGAAAATATGGTTTATCCGCTATCTAATAAACTACCCGCGCTCTCTTCAATTTTCCGACGATTTATTAGCGAAATTGTAAGTATTTTGTATCTTGGTATTCGTACTAGTATAGTATTATATTATCTGTGGTTAGTCCCTTTTAACTTATTTTACACGAATTTCAAGCTCTTTATCCGCGCTATTATTTTAATAGAAGATTATCAGAAAATTTCAGTTAAGTAGGTACTCTGTAAGCCACATACATATTGCTTACTGAATAGGTACCCTTCGCAAAATGTAAAATAGAAGTAGAAAAAAAAAATGTTATAAGTAAATATATTGTTTTTTGCTTGCATCTGGAAATTATTTACATAGCAATTTTTATAATTAATTATTCTCATGGAGGTAAGTATATTAACGAGTTTTAAAGATTAATGTTAACTTGCTTAACAACTACGCTATCCATTGATGAAAACAGAATGAAAATCGGTGCAGTACTTCTAGCGTTTATCGCGAACAGACAAACAGACGTGGCGGAATACTTGTTTATAATATTATGTCTGTAATGAATAACAGATAATTTATCATTATTTCATGACCATCAGGATGTGTTAGACGAATTGATCGCATTTCGAATCGAGACCAACTTGATGGAGATTATTGTCACCGGTAGCAAAGAATTCTCAGCGTGTGTGGTGCAACAAGTTGCTAAAAAAAGCAAGAAACGTGGCAAGAAATAGTTGCTGCAGATATTAAGAGAGGTATTATAAAAACATTTCAAATAAAAAAATATTTTATTCAAACAATTAGACTTCTTTTAGAAGCTATTTTGAATCGTCAAAATACATCGCCGGTTCGGAAAGCTGTTCTACCTACAGAGCAGAGCTAGACCTATTACACTGGGGTAGATCCCTTTAAAAATAATAAAAAGTCCAAAAAAATCGCAGTCGGATGAAACCCATTAGAAAAGGAGGGGAATATGATGAAAATTAAAGGAAAAATAAATTACGGTCAAGCCGAGTTCGGGAAGTGGGAGGGGGGAGCTTTTAAGAGAAAAAAATGGTTTCTCTCGATTTCCGACAAAACTACAAGTCCTACGGAAAAAAGTTCAATGGCAAAGTTGTAGGTAATAAAAAAATCTACAACTTTTGTATTGACAATTTTTTCACATAACCTCAAAATTAAGGTGAAAAATTCAAAAAACCAAGTTTTTGGTTTTTTATTTTTAACTACTTCAAAATTTATTTTTTTTCTACGACATTTGGTAGAAACTTGCTTTATTATGTCCCAAATACACTGTAATTTATTTGATTGAAAATATTTATTTTTTCGCCTTATTTTGAATTAATACCAAAAAAACAACCTAATTTTCAATCGAAAAGTCACCCGTCAAAATATCAGCTTTTTTCAAAAACTTTGGGAGCCTTTTATTCATCAAAATCTCTACTTTTATATGGTGTAAAAAAAATAAACCTTACCATAGTAAATGTTCTCAGGAAATGCTTACAAACAGTGTCATAATTAGCTTTTACTAAATCAGGCACACTTCTCGAACTCTATATCTTCTCTTGTATCGGCTTTTCGGTAATATTTCAAAAGAAAAAAAATTATCTGTTCTAAGTATAATATTTTACAGCATATTCAAAAGCAAAATGATGTCGATAAAAACATTTCAGGTAGTTTGAGAAGTGTGCCTGATTTAGTAAAAGCTCATTTTCACACTGTTTGTATGCATTTTCTGAGAACATTTACTAAGGTAATGTTTATTTTTTTTACACCATATGAAAGTAGAGATTTCAATGAATAAAAGGCTCCCCAAGTTTTTGAAAAAAGCTGATATTTTGACGGGTAACTTTTCGATTGAAAATTAGGTTGTTTTTTTGGTATTAATTCAAAATAAGGCGAAAAAATAAATATTTTCAGTCAAAAAAATTACAGTGTATTTAGGACATAATAAAGCAAGTTTCCACCAAATTTCGTAGAAAAAAAATAAATTTTGAAGTAGATAAAAATAAAAAACCAAAAACTTGGTTTTTTGAATTTTTCACCTAAATTTTGAGGTTATGTGAAAAAATTGTCAATACAAAGTTGTAGATCTTTTTATTACCTACAACTTTGCCATTGAACTTTTTTCCGTAGGACTTGTAGTTTTGTCAGAAATCAAGAGAAACCATTTTTTTCTCTTAAAAGCTCCCCCCTCCCTTTTCCTGAACTCGGATTGACCGTAATTTATTTTTCCTTTAATTTTCATCATATTCCCCTCCTTTTCTAATGGGTTTCATCCGACTGCGATTTTTTTTTGTTTCAAAAATTATCTACTCTAGTCTATATAGAGACGAATGTCCGTAGTGTCACGTAGTGTACACAGACCCATATTACTTTTGAAAATAATAATAAGTGTTGTGTGTGCTTAGAAAAGCGTTGTAAAACGTAATATTGTTCCAATTGATATTACCTACAGAGTACAGACACATCCTACAAGACTCACTAATAGATACATGACTTTTATAGGAAGGTACATTCATTAAAAACTTATCTATTCATTATAAGGAGAGCATTATCATATATTTTATTGTAATTAGACACCCGTCACCAGAAATCTTTTATTATAGATACGGCAAGATTTGAATATCATCTATACTTATTAATATTATAAAGCTGAAGAGTCTATTCGTTTGTTTGATTGAACGCGCTAATCTCAGGAACTACTGCTCCGATTTGAAAATATTTTGAAAATATATCGGTGTTACATAGCCCATTCATCGAGGAAGGCTATAGGCTTTATATCATCACGCTAAGACCAACAGGAGCGGAGCTATGCGGGTGAAACCGCGGAGCCGCAGCTAGTCACTATAAAAGTTGGAAATACATGTTATTACACGCTTTATATTAGCTTCACCTGTATGTTTGTAACCGACTTCTTTGAGCGCGATTTTGACCCACTTTAAACGGCCAGATTTCGTTCAAACTTTGTAGATTTATTGAGGACCGATGACAATACACTAATTTGATAAAAATTTTCTATTTTTTAGTTCGGTTTTCTACAAAAAGCGTGTTTTTTAGTTTTTTTATATCTCCTATCCTCTATTTTATTAAAGCATTTATAAGATACATCTTGAAACAGATAAAATTTTAATAGGATGGATAACTTAATTAAAAGTTTTCAACTTCTTACAGGTAGACCGTTAAATATTAATTAAAATGAAAATAATTTCCAACTTATTAAAGAATTTTCAAGACGAATGGCTCGTTCGAACGGTGAGATCTTGACAAGTTGTTCATAACTACCTATAATATTATTTACATCAATCTTACTTTCTCCTTAGTATTTAGACCTTGCTTTAGACCAATTTATAAGATAGAATAAGCACAGTCTATGGATCGATTTTGAAAAGTTACCTACATGATTCCTAACCGACTCGCTAAATTGTTGAACATTGCGCGTTTTTATTTTTAAAAGAGCGGGAAACCACGGCATTCAGCTATTACGTCACAAAATGACCAAAAAGGTTAAATTATTTGCAGACGGCCTCTTTAAATGAAATAAATCCTATAGTCGACAGGATCATGGAGGACGAATCAGTAGAGGGTGTGGTCATGACAAATCAAGAGGGTGAGCTGTAAAATATCTACGCACAAAAATTAAGAACGTTTTTGTTGGAAGAATTTAATTAGTCTATTTTTGATTACTCCTGATTTCAGACATTACACATTTAGAATAGAATGTATCATATCGAATTGTGTATTAGATGATAAATAGAAAAAATATAGTACTTACATACATTATTCCTTAGATTTCTTGTTTTTCCAATAATTGGTGCTGTTTAGATTATTTCTATGTTTTTAAAAACAAATAAGTAAGAACATTTTTAATTTAATTAATGATACGCTTCACTCTTGCTACACCATTACTTTTTGCTGTAAAGAAAATGGCGCTACAAATAAAAATATTTTTGTGGGTAATTGATAATATTAAGTTAAAGATCAAGGTTGACACATACGTAGCGCATACTTCACATCGTATAACTTACAAATAAATTTCAAATTAACGTTATCTGAGTCCAAATTATAGTAAAGACGGGAAATTGATGACTTTAAATAATTAATGTAGGTAGATAAGAAAATACACGCCATACACACGTAGGTATCTTTTTCGTGTAGACTATAGATAATATTTTTACGTTGAAGCATGGGGTATGTAATAGTTGAATGCGGTAATAGGGTACATAATGATAATACATATTATTATGTAGTTATATCTATGCTTTAATACATATTATTAATAAAGCTGAAGAGTTTGTTTGTTTGAACGTGCTAATGTCAGGAACTACTGGTCCGATTTGAAAAATTTATTCGGTGTAGAATTCGAGAAAGGCTATAGGCATCATCACGCTAAGACCTTTTGAATTTGGGTGAAGCTAGTCATTTATATGAATCCTTTTTGCAGGAGAACCAGTTCTAACAAATATAAATTTAATGAATGCAACTAACTACGGCATTGCTATGCGTCGTCTGGGTATTATGACACAAACCGCCATCAAAGAGCTGGTAAATTCATTTAAATATAAGTTTTAGGTATACTATGTAAATATTTACCTTATAATAAGAAATATTGTTACCTACGTAAATAATCTAATCATAATCCTATAAAGAAATCTATGGTAAAAATGAATTAAGTAGGTAAATAAATGAATTAAATGTAAATTTATTTTATTCACAGGATCCATTCGATGAAGTTCTCATATTGAGGCTAAATACCAAGAAAATAGAAATAATGACGGCTCCACATAAAGAATTCAGCATTACGGTTATGCAGCATTCAAGGATAAAATCAAAACAAAAGAAAAATGGATAGACTAATTACCTATTGTGCTAATAAGTTATTTTAATCTATAGTTTTATTAATGTTAAACGATTTTTAATATTTTAAATATAAATAAAGATCTTCATAGAACTTTTAATCCAACAAATTATTAAACATTTTTCGTTATTAATTTTTTTACCTATTTCAATAATTTTATACAGTATAAAATTATTAATTACTTCAAAAACTAATTTCGATAGATTTGATTAGTCCAAGAACATACAAACCAAAGGCACCCAAAGGTGCAGATAACTAGCACATAATTTAACAATATGAATTAAGTACATCTATAGAATATTATGTATATACTTCCTTATATTATTATAAAACAAAAGTCTTATTACTGATTTATATTTTGCCATTTAATTTTTTTAACAATTATTCTATCACTAGCGGTCTGCCCCGACTTCTCCCATGCCCCGTGGTACATACTTTTACGTTTTCTCTTCCAAAGAACCATCCTCGTACATCAAGAAATATTATAAAAAAGCGTTTACGAAATTAGTAACTACCTATATACCTACTAGATAAGATTCTAAGTATTTATACCGTCTAGGTATACTAGCCGCTCTGGAGTTTTGAATTTAGCATTTGGCTTTAGAGCATCTGTACCACAGAACTGTACTAACTGTGACTTATCTGTGACAGTTGAATTTCTGTGGCTGTCACCAATTATTAATTATCTCAGAGTTAATTATAGTCCTTTCCACGATGATTTCTGTGACACATGGATTTTTGACACGTGTAGAGATGTCTTTACTGAAATCATATCAATTGTTTTCGATAATCGATAATATTTTATATGGAAATTAAATCGATTTGATTAAAGTACCAAAATTAGTTTTTTCGGCATTTCGCCAACAATTAACTAAGGAAACTTAGCAAACAACAGCAACAAAAAGTCAACAATAACAATTAGTAACAATAACAGAATACCACGTAAAGTATCATTATAAAAATGCAACTTATATTACAAGGCTGAGGCACTCGTACAGACGATTGTCTCGATTGACAAACGATCTCAAGATGGGCGCCGATAATATGATTTTCCAACTCTATGATTTTTCAACGATCCATTTCATGTATACAAATTGCGTAGGTATTATATTTTTGTGTTATTTTATTTTATTTTTCATTATATTAAACTAAACAATACTGTTTTCGATTTATAAGTTTAAGATGTTTTATTTTTATATTTTTGGCAATAATTCCGCCATAAAATAAAAATATTATGCACTAAAATTATTTTGGCGTTTTAAACATAAAATACGTAATTCGGAACACGATGAAGTGTCATGGTGGCAGTACACATTGGGCCAACGTGTTGGGCCAACGGGTTGGGCCAACGTGTAGAGAGCTACTTGGCGGTATGTTGGCTTCATTAGCCTAGTTGGCGCCAATATTGGCAGGCCAACCGAATGTTGTCGGTTTTTTGTGCACACATCAAAGGATCTTGGCGCGCTCCACAAACAGCGTTCACACGTTGGTGTCTTGTTCAGTTTGTTGTTACTCGTCAGCGGAGACAGTATCGTTACGCGTCAATGAAATTTACGTTTAACCATGTTCCGATAGCGATGGCGGCGCCGAGGTTTTACAATTCGTAGATTTGTATCGACATGAAGGAATAATTTGGAATCCACGGCATGAACTACACAAAAATAAAACCATATGACTCAATAAATTAGATGTTCTATTTTCTATTTATTATATTATTCTAGATGTTTTTCTTATCTAACTTTCATACAATGCGATAAAAAAATGAATATATTTATAAAATGAGTAAAATAGTATTAAAAAGTTACTTGTTCTTAAAAATTAAATATCAATATACAATGAGCATTATTTTGATCAAATTGTGCTTTATTACATAAATAATATTATCATTTAATAAAATAATATCTAAAATCTAATCTTTAAAGTTTCGTTTTATAGGTAAGTAGTTAAAATTAAATTAAATGTAAAATGTACACATTTTAAACATTTGAAAAAATCTAAACATAATAATGTTTTATTTATACAGTTATAAAAAAAGGACAATAGAGATTGGAAAATGGTATCATCGCAGACGGCAGAGTACACTCATTGTTATTGATGCACATGTACGTAATAATTAAACGCACTGTATATAATTAAATTGCCGCGGCTGCAAGAACTTCTACGGACTACGTCCATCTTTGAAGCGCCAATGCAGAATGATCAGTACGCCAATGTGTGAACAGGAATCTTGATATCCTTCATTTTTTCCCAACACGTTGGCCCAACGCCTTGGCCCCATGTGTACTGCCGCTATCACAGGAATCATCATAGGTGAAAAGGACTATAATTGAAATATCGATTCTGGCAACACCATTTGTAATTTGTATGGTGGCGTCCGCGTCCAAATTGTCGAATGGTTATTGGATTTGACAACGCGTGTCGCGTGTGTTTGTTATTCCAAGCTATATTCTCAATTGAAGAGTATAATAATTAAAACTAAGCATATTTTTACAATCAAGTAAAATGGGTGACAAGTACGATAAGAATGGCAGTGATTTCAAAAGGAATTCAAATCAAGGCCCTCAAGGAGATGATCACGAACACGAACAAGATGGCGAAGATACTTCAAAACTAAATGAAAAAGCCGGCGAATATATGCGAGAATTGTTAAGTGAGAAAATAAAACTTAACAATTCTAAATTCCCTGTTTCAGCCAGACTTATTGACCAAGGTTTGTCCTATTGTATAATACGTAAATTCAACTCTGCGGCATTTTCGTATCAAATCGCTTCATTTCTTTAAACATTATTATTTTAAGTGCAATAAACTGTAAACGTATCATTAAATTAATGTATCTCTAGATTGTAGTACTACGAAAACAGCTTTCATTATTATGTAATACATATTTTTTAGTTGTAATGCTGTAGGTCATTGCACTTCACCTAACTGTAATTATATAGAACTTTTTGTATTCTTATTATGTCCACGTGGTATTTACGGTTATTTAGTTAAATCACATACAAATGATATTAAACAATCTTAAGAAATACCACTTAGTGAAGTTATTTAATCTTCCAATTCTAATTATTATTTCTGTGTGTATTTT